>JZLH01S0106305.1:63163-91663 GCA_001188425.1 Eucidaris tribuloides | reverse complement strand
GTTATTATTTGACCAACAGCTTAACAGTGGTAAGTGATGAATACATATGCAGAATTTCTGTAGTTAATAACTAACTTTGATTGAATGTTATTCACACAGTGTGATTCAAGCTTCTATTTGCTGGTGTACATTACGTACAGCAGGTCACGTTACAACTTGTTTTGTCACGATTGTGGTAGAGCAATAAGCATGAACGTCTATGTCACGTTTTGATAAAAGTAAGCGTGCATGCATTATACCACCAAAGCCACACGAAGGCTGGGTATGTAAGGGCGTATTGGCTTTGTATTCTCGGTAGTTGTCGGCCAGAATTGACTTGGGCTTTCACTGTCAGGCTTGCTATTTTGGCTCAATTTTGTTATATGCTTGAAAGATGACAAAACTTTGTGCAGAAATGAATGCACTTGGATGGTCTAACATTGTTGGAAGCTGCAAATTACCAGTGTCAAAGGAAATTTAGTTGCTTATTTGTGACAGATAAGCACAGATGGAAACAAGGGAATTGCAAATAAGATATGTGGATCAGTGAATAAAGAAGCGAACTATTTTTAATTCAAGTGATAAGGCATTTAGGCAAGTTGTATACATGCATGTAGATCTATATGTAGTTTTGGGTCCGGGACGTTATTCATAAGCATAACCGATAGCCACATTACTTAGCCGCCGTAAGTGTATGTCACGGTGTAACATTACATGAAATCACTGTCAGCTAGCCTTTCTTTCTCAATGTTGCTTTGAAATATCACCTATTAGTCAAATTCTCACCCAATAAATACCTGATTCCTGTCATAAGGAACTGTCCTAGTGGTTTACTCACTTTTGTCTTGAATGAATTTATTTGGTGGCTTGGACTCTGTTTTGAAACGGGTGAAAATTCTGACGAGGTGATTTCAAATTAAATTATTGTAAAAGATGATTTCGTGATTTATATCGCGATTAAGGATATAGTCACACGCGTGTGTCTGTAGGTAAAGTCAAATCATACGTGTGTGGCTATATACATTGCCTTTCATAAAAACAGCATTGTTGGAGAACAGGATATGGTATTCAGTAATTTGTTTTTGCTGTGTATAGAATACAGGCTGTTCATTAATTTAGTATTTTTCTTTTCTTTCTTGTTCTCAGGATGTGCATCAGTGGAGTCACGTTGGAAAAACAGTACTTCATGGCAGCATGGCAGTCACATTTAACCCCTGATAACAACTGGAGCACTCTAGTTCAGATGTAGAGTCAACTTGACTGCACAGTCAAGCGCTTTTCAGAGCTACAAATCTTCGCAAGAGAGATTCAAGATACTTACTCAAGATGTAAAATTAACAGTGTTTAAAGGGATACATCATGGATTACGATGATACTCTACCATTGTATAATACCGTATCCTGGTATCGTAACAGGGTACACGATGGAATACCATGGTGACCTGCGATGGCATTACTGTGGTATTGTACCACGGTACTGTGCCATGGTTTTACCGTAACATGGTACAATACCATGGTATTACCGCACCATGGTACTACCATGATACTACCGTACCATAGTACGGTAATACCATGGTACAGTACCACGGTAATACCACGGTCTGGATCTGGATCTGGATCATGTACTCTGAAAAGCTCCACCGAAGCATCACTCAGAACGAGACTGTAAAGTCAGCGTTGCTCATACCAATTGTAAATGCTTGTGTAAAGCGCTCGAAAATGTATTCATGTCTTGAGTTGATGTTATATGTTCCGGTAGATAGTTCCATGTTCTTGCCGTGTTTGGGAAAAAGGAATATAGGTGCGGCTGGGAATTTGAGTGAGGAATAGCGAACTGGTTTACTTTGGTGCCTCTGGTTGCCATACGTGTACGAGATGATGGAGCTGTTTGCATTTGGTATATTGTACCATGGTAATACTATAACCAAATTACCATGGTACATGGTACAGTGCCATGGTACAGTACCATGGTAATACCATGGTACATTGTACCATGGTACACGGTACAGCACAATGGTACGGTAATACCATGGTTCTGTACCGTACAGTACCGTGGTAATACTATGGTAGATTGTACCATGGTAGTATCGTAACCAAATTACCACGGTACATGGTACAGTACCATGGTACGGTATTACCATGGTACTACCATGGTAATACCATGGTACTTTTTTTGTAAGGGTTTGTTCGTGTCTGTGTGTCTTTATGTCTGTATGTGTCTGTAAGTCTATTTGTTTCTGTATATATGTCTGTGTGTCTGCCTGTATGTTTCTGTTTTGGTGTGTTTGAGTGTTTGTCTGTGCGTATGTGTGTTTGTCTCTGCATGTCTGTCTGTTTGTATGTGTCTGTGTGTCTGTATGTGTATGTGTGTTTGTCTGTGTGTCTATGTGTATGTGTACCTGTTTTTCTGTGTCTGTATTTGTCCGTGTTTGTCTGTGTCTGTCTGTGTTTTGTGTGTCTGCATGTGTATATGATTGTTCGTGTGCGTGTCTGTGTGTCTGTATGTTTGTATCTGTGTTGTCTGTGTCTGTACGTGTCTCTCCCTCTGTTTCTGTTTGTGCATCTGTATGTGTCTGTTTGAGCATATGTTTGTGTCTGTACATGTGTGTCTGTGTTTGTTTATGTATGTGTGTGTCTGTGTGTAGGCCTATGTCTTTACATATGTGTGCATATGTTTCATGTGTCTGTGTGTCTGTGTAGTTTGTTCGTTTGTGTCCGGGGGGGGGGGGGCACTCGACTTACAAAGTGATACCTATGTGCCGCACCGAAATTGAAAATTGGGGGCTCTGGAACGGGCTTGAGCGAAAAATGGGGGTCACTGGAACTGGAGCTAAGGCTTCAGAAAACCTCAAAATGCTATAGCTCTGCATGGAACTGCACCGCGGCGAATGCTGAAAAGGCAATGCTCTGGCTCGGCCTCGCCGCGAAGCGGCCCGGCCGAGCGAAAAATCAGAACCGCAACGGCAAATTTGGGGGTCTCTGGAACTGGAACAAATCAAAAATTTTCTGTGACTTCTGAAATTGAGATGCTCTGGAACGGAAATTTGGGCTGAAAATGGGGGTCTCAACCGCGGCACATACGTATCACAGAATTATACTAAGTGCCCCCCCCCCGGGGGTTCGTGTATGATTGTGTCTCCGTGTATCTGTATCTGTATATGTCTGTGTGTGTCTGTGTATGTGTGCCTCTCTTTATCTGTTTGCGTTTCATGTGTTTGTGCATATCTGTGTTTGTCTGTTCGTTTGTGTATCATGTGTCTGTGTGTCTCCATGAGTCGGTGCATGTGCATGGGTATCTGACATAAATAAACACAGACAAATACAGACACAAGATTAGAAAAATACAGACACACAGGTGCACATATAGACAAACACAGACATCTAAAGACACGATAACAGACAGATACAGACACAGACAAACACACATACACATACAAACACACAAACACACGTACGAAGAGCTTGTTTCCAAGAGGTACATCCATTTTTGGTCGAAATGGATTTTGATGGCATTAAAGGCAGGGCATCTCTTTAGCATGGCTAAAAATTAACATCGTGTAAATACATTGGCATTTAGAAGAAAATGCCATTTGGGAATCTTTAGCAAAATATAGGAGCTAGAAACCCAGTTTTAGTGGAATTATGGTGACCGTTAGACTCTGATTTGAATTTTTCTCGCGAGAGAAAAATTCCTACCATAGAACGTACACTAAACGGCTATTGTTTTTCTTTTGCATTTTTCAAATTCTAGGTAATGACTGACCCCCAAATTTCACAGACATGCCTTTTATCAATAGCCTCAGGGGATGGGTTATCTTTTCCTGGTCTGGGCGATGTTTGCAAATGAGATCCACTGCCTTTAATGTACTCATTTTCAGTAGCTCTATACACTAAGTACAACTTGCTGAATTTCTAATTGCAAAGTTGTAAAAATGGCACATAAAATTCATTTCGTTTCCAAAAGGTACTACATCCATTTTAGTTCAGTTCCAAAAGGTACGATATCCACATTCATTGGGAAAGGACCAATCAGAGAGCAGTAATGACTTGACCTTCAACCAACCTTCCAACCTTGGATTTTGGCTCTATTCCTGAAAAGACCAAAAATGAAATGGAGTGGGCAAAAACAAATAAGTAATGAAAAAAATGCAGTACAGAAAGTAAATTAGAATTCATGTAGTCCCATGTATGTGTTTTCACGTGTGTAGTTAGTGTGGGTTATGTTTAGTCTGTATGTATGAATGTATGTGTGTGTGTGTGTGTGTGTGTGTGTGTGTGTGCATGTGTACGTGACTGATAACTTTGTACAAATGTTGGCGTGTGTTCGAGATTGTGTGTGTGTGTGTGTGTGTGTGTAGGCGTATTGTGTGTGTATTTGAGTGCGTGTGTGTATGTGTGTTTGTGTAAAGACCTTTGTACGTGTGTTTGAATGTTTGTGCGAGATCGTGTATGTTTGTGTGTGTGTGCATGTACTGCGTGCATGTGTGTATGTGTGTGTGTGTGTGTCTGTCTGTCTGTATGGATATAATTGTGCAGATCTGCGTGTGCTGTGTATGCGTGTGTATGTGTCTTTTGATGCACCCATTTGATTTAATTGATGCATTGTAGTTTACAGTCTAGGAAAATTTCCGTTCCCAAAAGTACTACATCGAGTACGTTTCGGTTCCAAAAGGTACTACATCCACCCAAATAAAAAACAATGATTAATTTATTATAAATAAATCTGTGGACTTAGTTTTTTTTTTAAAGAGTGGTGTTACTTTTGTATCATACAGTATACAAGTCAGGGAAAACTATTTATTGGAAACTGACATTGCTAAGTATGCCAATTAAATTATGGCGTTTTTCTCAGAACTTGCATTTATGGATGTAGTACCTTTTGGAACCGAGCTCTTCATATAGACACATACACACATAAAGAGAGACACACAGATACACAGAGTCATTTATAGACACATACATACACACACAGACACACACCCTGTAAACACGTAAACTCATATACCTCCACCTAGGCCTGCTACCAGCACACAGACACATACAGACACATAAACAGACACACAGAAACACACAGACAAACACACAGACACATATACACAAACATACACACAGATAGATACAGACACACTGACACATACACAGGCAGACACAGACACATCAGACACATCAACAGACGCATACACACACATACTGACAAACACAAACATATACAGACTTATACAGACACACAGCCACATACATACATATATAGAAAAAACAATATCCAGACACACAAATGGACACACACATAGACACACACACACTGGCACATATACACATCACATGCAGACACACAAACACACACACAGACGCACACACTCCATATACACATAAACCTATATACCTACACCTACATGTAGGCCCACTACAAACACACAGACACATACTGACACATACATACAATCAGACACACAGACACGAAGATACAACAAAACACAAACACTTGATACACATACACACACAAACAGACACATAAACAGATATACACTCAGAAATACACCCACAAACATATGAAACACGCTGACACACAGATACATACACTAACAGACATACACACAGACACAAACATACACTTACAGACACATGACACATATACACAGAGGCACACACAAATCTAGTAAGTAGCGACAACTTGTGACAGTCTACACAAAGCAACCCAAGGACTATAGTTAAAATTCGCGAAGTTGGATGTCAATGATCATACAGAAGTTGGGAAATATCCCCACCCAACATAACCATTCTGGTGAACACTGTCAGTGTATGAATTGCAGCACTTTACCCAACTAGTTTTAATATACTATATAGGAGAGCTGCATGCTCTTGGTACATGCCTTAGTGCTGCATCTTATTCATGTGCCCTACGATAACAACGAATCACATCAACATTCAGGTAAAACTGGGTCACCTTGAGCAATGTCAGAACCAGGGACGTAATCTTGGATCTCCCATCCAAAGGTAGTTATATCCACGAACTCGTCATGTTAGTCTGGGCGGTTACAGCTTTCCTCAACATGACTTGTAAATGAGCCCAAAGCCCGTGTGCAGCAAAAAGGTTATATAATGTTGGAGGCAGGACTATAACTTAAGGATTCGTTTTTTTTGGGGGGGGGGGGTTTGAAGAGTGTAAATCGAACAGACTCCATAGATGTCCTTGATGGCTCACCATACGAGGAAAGAAAGAAGGGTTCTGCCGCTTCCATAAGATATTTTATAATGGCACCTACCTCTCGATGTACATTAACGAAAAACCTGCAAAATCTCCAGCGAAGTACTGTGCGAAATGCACTTATCTTAATGGTTGCCATTAAGCAAATGCGAATAAAAAACATGATCAGAGGACAGCACAAGTCGCATTGATATCCAGCACTGTATCATATCTCACGTACCGCTCCATTTACTCCTTGCACTGTAGCTTTATATCTGTGTCATCGTTATAAGCATGCGAATCACATTCTGACTTCAACTAACAGCCTCCAGGAAATAGAAGATCCAAGTGATATCTGCTTCATTATAAAGAAACACACACTCGTCGCGCGATAATTTCCATTGATGGTAAAGATGGAAATGACGAAGGTGTCAAGATGGAAGATGTTAAGGAAGAGCTTTTTTGTGCACGGTTTAGATCAGGAAGGGATGCCACAAGAAAAGAAGTTTTCTTCAATACCTTAATGATGAGTGGCATCAAGGCATACGAAGGTTACTTGCCAAAACTAGGTTAGAAAAATGTGTAATTAAGCATTTGAACATATAAGCCCTCTAACCGAACGAATAATGTTTTGGCACTTTGCGATAAATGCTTGACACAAGTGTTGAATGTTGCGTGAATTGCTTTTTGAAAATATAGCTTCCTGGAACTATGTCAACCAATGTCATACTTTGACATCTATTTTGAGTACCATCTGACCTAATCCACTTTAATGGGGCGTAATGCCTCATACAAGAATGAATGAAAGGTATGATTTCTTTATATTCTTCTATGTTTCGGGGATTGAAACGGGCAGCTCTGACAACCTTCTTGGTTTTGTAAGGTACCTTGTCATTTCAATTTAAAATCAGAAATCGATTATTTACATCTAAAAAAACCTTCAAATAGATAGGTCAGTCTGGGAAAAGTGGTTCAAAATTTCACTTTTTGGTAAAGGGCATCTGTCGACCATCTTAAGAATAATAACATAAATGGATTATACACACCCGAAAACCCCTTATAAGCGCTCTTATACATTAGTATAGGACAGGTGTCTAAAAAGCTCATTTTTTTTTTTAAGTCTGTCGCCCATCCTGGATTTCATATAAAGATGAATATATATTGATAGTACTAGAATGGATTCTACATACTCAAAATCCCTGAAAATCTCATCTTAACGTTGACACATATACCATTGTAATCATCATAAATAATATTCGACCCAATAGCATTATCCATAAAGCAACATACATGAGCAATACTTTGCATAATAGTCAATGCTGTCTGGGAAACGGACTGCAATAAACATTATTCATTCTAGCCTGATGAATGTGTATTCACAGAGTATGCAACGCTCAAACCTGTGATTGCAGTCCACACGGTCCTCCAGTGACATTTGCATCATTAAGATGTAATACAGTTTACCAGCAAGTTATCACAACTTCATTGTGGCTATGTTATAATGTACTTAGAGTAATTTCACTCAAACTTCATGCTGATGGTGCAATATTGATTGACTGGTGACACATCAAGTAATGCTAGTCAGAAGAGAACTCACACATAAATTTTAACAGGCATAGATCAAGCAGCAGTACACACCTGATAATATATTCGGGAGTTGCTGGGGCAAAAGTTAACACCCGCCCCAAATATGAACACCACGTCTCGCCCGTTGTCCTCCGGTTCTTGCGTAGGGTTACTGTAACTGTTAAGGTCCTCGTTTGATTCATTGGAGAATATGAGAACACCCGACGAGGTGATCTGATATAGAGAAGTATGAACAGAGACAATTTCTAAATTTACAAACATTTCTTTTTGGACCAGTTATGGAATGGAGTAGGGGGCAGAGTGTTGAATCTTGGGTCTGTAATATTCGTTTAACTGAATGATTTATCAATCATTGTCATTTTTGTCATGTGTGTTTATAGTGTGTTTAGTATTAGTAGTTTTATGGGCATTTGTAATAATTGTATAAAATATATTGAATTGTTTTGCATTTTTGGGGTACCCAGATCTCCTTTGGAAAGCAGGCCTTCCGGATCTGAATGGGAATTCTCTGGTAAAAGAAATCTAAAAATTAATAAATAAATAAATCAATAAATCAATAAATCAATCAATAAATAAATAAATAAATAAATAAATAAATAAATAAATAAATAAATACATAGATAAATAAATAAAGAAAGAAAGAAATCAAATTGATAAATTAATTAATTAATAAAAAAATGAATAACACTAGTCCTAATTGCCGTTCATTGTTTTCTTCTACATTGAACAATAACCTTTAAAGTGAGGCATGATAAGAGAAAATTTCATATGATAAGCATTTTTTTTCTCACCCACGTGCTGCCGCAATTACTACTTCTTCTTTAAAACTGGTGCTACCCTTGTTCATCTTACTTTAAATTTGTTTCTTCTATTCTTCGTCTAATCTAGAAAAGCTAAAAAAGGGACGGTGTTATGATCTATTTTCTACCAATTTTACAAGTACTGTACCACTATCTTAAATCCACCATTTTCTTCTTTTTTGTTAAATCTTTTCTTTCCTGCATGTAAATCGCTTTCTTCAACTTTACCACCTTATTTTTCTTCCCCATGACATTCATTTTACTGTCTTCTCATCCTTATTTCTTTGTCTTTATTTCTTCTACTACTACTACTACTACTACTACTTCTTCTCCTTCTTCTTCTCATTTCTTTTTTGCCTTGTCTTCTTTATAATTATAATCTTATCATCCTCATGTTTACTTTAAAACCTATTGTTTCTCTCCCTTTTTTCTCATCTTCATTACCAATTTCGTCATAGTTCTTCTCCTTTTTGTCCGTAATGTCATCATTGCCTAATTTATATGTGTCCAATTTAACACATATGAAACATGCATGGTTAAAGGAATAGCGTGTTAAGGCTTGAAAGTATAATATTATAACACAGGCATAATTTGGGTAAATAGTATAAAAAGGAGCATTTCCATGTTGTTATATACTTTTTTTTCAATAGAAATACATGCTACTTATACAATTACACATACAACTACATATGTTAAATTTCGTGTGGGGGACCTTCGAAAGTTCCCATAAATAATGCATATACTTCTACCTGCTCTCCCATAATAGAAAAAAATACAATTTGTCACTATAAACAAATTTCAGCAGGTTCCATGTTCTTCTGTAAAGTATAGGTGACAATAAAACTTCTTTGTGAAAGATTAACGAAAAGTTATCTGATCGACCAAAACTATGCTTGGCCATTAATGAGTATTGCTATTTCTGTATTGGGGTCGATTGAAATCTAACTTACATAAAACTCAATTACACTAATATGACAATTGGCCTTTCATGAAAAAAAAAGGTGAAAACTTACCTTAACGTTTTCGTACAGCATATCTTCACCTACCGGAAAGCCGATATTCAAACTAATAGGATCAGAAATGGAGTAACATCTATCAGTTGTGGTGTCCTTTGTCACTTCCAGGTCCCCAGCATCAGGTCCGTATTCAAGATAAAGAGGCTCTTATTACGTTGAAACGTGAAATAAGAGAAAATGATAATTTGATAGCAATCTCATTAACTTCGTGCTTTATGAGCCCGACTGGCACGTTCGACGGCATGCCTCATTTGCAAATCGGCAGAAATCTCCAGTTGCAATAGAAGACTGCGTTGCAACCACCGATTAGTCCATGTTTTTTTGTTTTTAATCGAAATTTTTTGACCTAGTTTGGGAGGCACCACAATTATTAAAAGATCACTTAAGAAGATGAGTTACCCATGTAATAGAAACTCCAATTTTCAGAAATCTACATGATCAATTGGGAAATGTTAAATTCTGTACCACTTTTAATTGTGTTTTTCACCAAATATCCATACTACATTGTATTTGACCCCCAAATGATAAAGAATTGTCCTTTTTGAACGGAAATGTGCAAAAAAAAATCTAAGTGGTGCAAGTGAGGTTAATTACAGCTTGTTTTTTTCTGTATGTGATACATTTTTTTTTTCATTGGGCGAGACTTTTAAAAGTTTCCGATTGAACTCCTTTGTTTAAATTAATTTATTTTGACCAAAAATGATAGAAACTGTCATTCTATCCCCATTAAGGTCTAAAATGGCGAAAGCGCTTCAGTAGGAGTTTCACCCAAAAATACATGGATTCAGTATATAATTTAAAATAAGTGGGCTGTGTCTAAAGTTATCATGAAAGTTTTTAAAACAGCGCCAAAAGTCGGTAAGTGATTCCTCCAAGCTACCCAAATAATCAGCGCTCATTTTACTTGTACATATGATGAGACTTAAAAACTTTTGCCAAGTATTCTTAACGCATATTGATCTCTTCTCAGGTACTTACTAATTAAATGTTAACCACGTGGAGCAGTAGTGGAGGCCAACTGTTGCGATCACCTGATAAATATGTCATGTGGTGATGGGTTGACATAGACTTATCGGCTCTTGCAAACAGAGCACTGTGGCGTCCATCGGTTTTTGCGATAAAGCATGTATTTTGGATTCAGATGATGTCGATGAAACACACCGAATTGAATCTTTCAAGAACATTCAAATGGGTTGCGGATTTACTTAGTTTGCATGCTGCGTCTGCGTCTGTGTCAAGTGGACGCTTGCTTTCAAACGCGAAAAAAAAATCATCATTTCCTGGGACACTACCACACAATTCTGAATATTGACTGCTCACATATCTGGAAGTGTCCTACGGATCGATCGGGAAGGCAAGAAGTGTCAAGGAACACGTTGACTCTCCTTGTCTTGGCCGCAAGTGTCTGCAGCGGCTTCGCACACTCGCTTATACCAAATCATATTGGCTCAGCGCTGTCCTAAAACATTCCGCGTGGCTTGCATTAGCGAAGCCACCTGGACCGTGCAGGCTATTTGAAGCGTTTGTGGAGGAAGTGAACGTGTTATAGAAAGGTGGGAAGTCCTGACGATGTCTGTACAACAATGCAGAAAAAATGACGATGGTGTCAAGACGTTCGTTTTCGCGCCCAAATTTTAGTCTTAACGATTTTATTTATTTTTTTTACGCAGAATTGTTGCCCTCTCCCGAAAGTACTAAAACGCTGGTAATCGTTAGGAAGGATTAAAAAGTGAAAGAGATCCCTCAAGAATATGCCGATAGATTGCTGAATAAATGCAGATAAAACATGATTGCATTCGCCCTAGTGGATGCTAGGTATTAGGTAGAGATTGTAGAGGCTCTCGAGATTTGCGATGCCCTGAACAGAGATGCCAGAAATGGTGTAGTTATGAAGCAGATAAGAGCGTTGATTAATTGAGTTTCTTGTTTTGGGTGGTAGTGACTGTAATTTTCGACTTATCTGAATTCTGTTCGAATTTCATCACATTTCATTTTCATGAAACATGCCTTTTTAATCCCAAAGATTTTTGGGAAGTTGAATAAATATGTGACTCTGTATGATATAAATGATCTTAGTTTGGCGCTATTGTTCATTTCACAGTGTGGACAATTTAGAAATCATCTACAAAATCTTTATAGAGTGTTTTTTTTTTGTACTTGCATAGCAAATTGTCGTTGTTCAGACGTGATCCAAATAACGACATGTACTTAAAAATGTTTTGGGTTTCATACGTAAAGTGCTTGAGATATAAGCAAAACGTCATTTAAAACTGTGCCGAGATGATACACAAACCAAGTATGGCAGTCACAGTAGTTTTAACAGTTTTTCAAATTCAAATTCAGTGACTGACGAGGCGTAACTTTATGTGATCTATTGTGTTTGAAATTTACAAGCGGCTATCACTTCTCGCAAACACATTGACGAAAAATATCAGGCTTCGTCGTGCTTCTGCTCATGCATGTGAGTGTGTGTGTGTGTGTGTGTGTGTGTGTGTGTGTGTGTGTGTGTGTGTGTGTGAGAGTGAGTGTGTGTGTGTATGTGTGTGTGTATGTGTGTATGTGTGTGTATGTGTGTCTGTCTGTGTGTGTGTACGTGTGTGTTTGTGTGTGCGTGAACATCTATTTTGTACAATTTACTTACCTATTAACCCCATTTTATTGTTATCGTCTTTTGTCTGGTTCACTCATTGCTCTACACCTGGTCACTCACTGTTGTCTCAAAGCCTAATTCTTTGCTCCCTTCCTGTTAGTTTTTTTTTTCCGTTTCCAGCCCAATCTCGTCTTCCTTACTGGTCTTTGACGTTTGTTTTACACTCCATTTTTCCTATTCTTTTCCTCTCCTACACTTAAATCTTTGATCTACCCTTCCATATTTTCCAACCAAGGTTCAAAATTATTTTTACTTTCTTTGCACATTGCACATAGGCTAGTAGACGTACTGAAATTTACCATGGAACCCACCACTAATTGCAACAGAAATCATTCCAAGTTTTTATGGCTCAAAATATGGTTTAAAATAACATACTAAAAATCACGAAAAATCTGAGCTGTGGAATATGCCCATTTTTCAAGATGGCCGCCAAGATGGCCGCCATGTTGATGAAAATTCAAGTTTTTAGGATAAAATTTGTTTAGAACATCCAATTCCCAAAAAACTTGGTGGCATTTGAAAGTACATTAAATTTTGTACAATTTGATACCACATTTGATAGGTTTTAGGGTGAATTTCATGATGATTTTGGGTCAAAAACCTTATTTTTTTGCCATTTTTCCCAAAAATCGAAAATATCGAAAACACATTTTTTCTCATAAATCTACAGTTTATTTACCAAATGATGACATACTTTTCTAGAATTTGCCCAAATATATGAACAACACTTTGTGAAAACTGGAAGTTGATTCCTATTTTTAATCAGAAGTTATAAGGTCGTAAACTTGACAACTCGGTAGTCACTATAGGAGCATTTTTGCCGGTACATACGTTATGTGCATAGTATTTCCATAGACTACACGTGCTATAAGTGTGTATATAAGGTGCATAGTATTTCTATAGACAACAGGTGCTATGAGTGTGTATATTGAGTCCTTGTATCGTCGCAAAACCATGTGATGAAAACCATTAATTTCTTAAAATGAGATTGAAAGTTTTAAAATATCCTGTTGTCATGGTAACTGTAGCTATAATGCAGCTTATGTTGTCATGGCAACCACATGTGGAATATTCTTTATATGTGGGTTAGCGATGTTTTTGTATTTGCACACCGAATCTTAACCGAAAATGTGTTGTATTATGTCAAATAGGCGTACTACTTAGTAGGCCTATTGTATTAAAGGACAAAGCACACTCACATTAGACTCAATGAGAGCAAATGTGCCACTTTATTCAAAATGGCCGCTAAAGTGGCCACAAAAATGTAATTTTTTTGAAAATATGTACTAATACAGTACATCAGGAAGTCTAAATTCTTATACATGCCGACACTCTTTGTTTATCTAGATTTATGCACTGAATATCCCTTTCTGGTGCATTTTGGGATAAAAAGGGCAAATTTGTACCCTTTTCTTTCCCACAATGCACCAGAACAGGATAAAGGCTTCCTCAGTACAGTAACTAACTTTTCCGTGTTTTCTTATTTTCTACTCAGCGTATAGGGACATTTTCATTTGATGTGTTATGCGCTATATAAAAACTGTGTATTATTATATCATCTATAAATCACCATAGTAATTAGTTACCCATTGACATATTTTTAAAGGGGAAAGTTATGCAAGGTTAGCATTAAAAATACATGTTTATAGCAAAAAGGCTAAATGAAAATTTCAATGCTCTACAAATATCAAACACTGTACCTTTAACTGGCTGCATTTTGCCCTTGGGGATGTGCTGGCTTGGATTTTAAGTCATTTTATAAATCATCAATGTCACATTCTGGATCAGGAAGAGTCACATTGGTGCAATGAAGTCCTTTACACTCAACACATGCTGTCGATCGAGCTTTATAATCCATACTTTCTACATCAACATTTCAATTAGAGGGACACATACAAGTATGTGGAAAAAGATGTACACTTCCGACAGAAAGTGTGAATTTTTGCATACAGGTGTATTTCGCGGGATTTATTTCAACAATTGCCGGAGCCAAGAAATCTGACTTTTAATTCCAACTTGGCCACCGTGGGGAAAGATTGAATATCAATATTTGGGCTACTGAATGACCTGCGGTAAAGATATTTAGGACACAGGGCATTTTGACATGCTGAGTTAAACAATAGATTAATTTGAACGCCTGACAAACCACTTTGTTGGATATGGCCGCCGTGATGAATTGTTGAAAATCCGTTAATTGGCAGAAATAATCCTTAGGGGGTACACCTGGTCCCTGAGGGCACAGGGGCAGGGCCCAGCAACGGTAAGAATAGGTAATGTTCAAACATTTTCACTAGATCCAGAAAATGTTTAGCCAAGTCACATTGTGTATAGCTCTATATCTGATGAATAATTATTCCTCATGACAATGCCCTGGTGGCCATGTTAGGCTACTGAAAGGGATGACAGGTTTGGGGTTAGCGTGTGAGGATAATTCACACTTACACCTTCTTCTTTAAACCGCATGATTCTCAGGCGAAGGGGATTCAAGATCACTCAAATGGTACACCTGGCCCCCTGGGGACCCTGGGCACAGGCCCCAACGTCCCCAGCCAAGATGATGCCGTTCATGACAGTTCACAGGGTGGTCACATTTGGCCCCAGAAGGATAATTTATATCAGGGGGGGGGGGTGGGGGAACAAGTGGAAAAATGCATTGTCATATCCTTCATGGAAAAAAATGTTCATATTTAACTAATCTTGGCAGACTCATTCCTATGGGAATGGGATGCAATTTCTTTATGATTTACTCTCTATGGACACCATTCAGAGGTTACGTTAAGTTGCGTAAGCGCCGTGCCCCCCCCCCCCCACCTGACTATTGTTTATTCTAACTCAGCGGCAACACTTTGGGGGTTGTTTACGTGGTATTTAAAAAAAATTGCTAACAAATCCCCTTTAATTTGCTTATAAGGGGAGGGCAAAATAAAAAATAGGGATTTTCGTTTCAACATCCGTACAGACTAGGCAAACCTTTTTTTTTTTTTAGATATTGTCATAAGACACAATATTTCAGAGGTCTGTCCTTGAGTTCGGGAGTTCGTTTTTTAGGGTCGGCCATTATTAGCGCTAATATTAAGTTCCGTATTACAATAAAAAGGATCGTCAAGAGTTTGTTTTATAGGGTCAGATATTATTGGCGCTAATATTAAGTACCGTATAAGGCTAAGAAGGATCACCTGGAGTTCGTTTTTTTAGGGTCGGACATTATTAGCGCTAATATTTAGTTCTGTTGTACACTAAAAAGGATCGGATGGACGTTGAATGTTTTTGAATCCCCTCGACCTGAGGATCATTCCTGCCAAGTTTGGTATAAATCAAATCATGCGCTATAAAGAAGAAGGTATAAGTGTGAACTTATCCCTATACGTGCCTTCCTCCCAACCTGTAATGCCTTTTAGAAGCCTAACATGGCCACCCTGGGCGTTGTCATGAGGAACAATAATCACCATACATAGAGCTACACAAAATGTGACTTGGCTAAACATTTTCTGGATCTGGTGAAAATGTTTAAAACTACCTATTCCTAGCGTTTCTGGGCCCTGCCCCTGCACCCTCAGGTTGCCAGGTTTACCGCCTAAGGATTATTTCTGGCAATTTAGGGATTTTCAACAATTCACCATGGCGGCCGGAATTCAAAATGGCTGCAATGTGGTTTGTCAGGCGTTCAAATTAATCTGTTGGTTGACTCAGCATGTCAAAATGCTGTGTCCTAAATATCTTTACCACAGGTCATTCAGTACCCCAAATATTGATTTTCATTCTTTCCCCACGGTGGCCATGTTGAAATTTATAGTCAGATTTCTTGGTTCCGGCAATTGTTGAAATAAATGCCCCCAAATATACCCGTATGCAAAAATTCACACTTTCTGTCGGAAGTGCACGTCTTTTTCACATACTTGTATGTGTCCCTCTAATTGAAATGTTGATGTAGAAAGTATGCTTTATTAAGCTCGATCGACAGCATGTGCTGAGTGTAAAGGACTTCATTGCACCAATGTGACTCTTCCTGATCCAGAATGTGACATTGATGATTTATAAAATGACTTAAACTCCAAGCCAGCACATCCCCCAAGGGCAAAATGCAGCCAGTTAAAGGTAAATTGTTTGATCTTTGTAGGGCTTTTAATTGAAATTTTCATTTGGCCTTTTTGCTATAAACATGTATTTTCAATGCTAACCTTGCATAACGTTCCCCTTTAAAAATATGTCAAGCCGTAGCTAATTACTATATGGTGATCTATAGACGGTATTGTTGATCTTGCAGTGATTATCCTGTTCTGGTGCATTGTGGGAAAGAAAAAGGTACAAATTTGCCCTTTTTATCCCAAAATGCACCAGAAAGGGATAGTCAGTGCATAAATCTAGATAAACAAAGAGTGTACATGTATAAGAATTTAAACCTACTGATGTACTGTATAAGTACATATTTTCACAAAATGTAAATTTTGGTGGCCACTTTGGTGGCCATTTTGAATGAAAGGGGCACATTTGCTCTCATTTAGTCTAATGTTAGTGTGCTTTGTCCTTTAACATAAAAGGCCTACTAAGCAGTAGGCCTATTTGGCATCATACAACACATTTCCTGTTAAGATTTGGTGTGCAAATACAAAAACATCGCTAACCCACATGTATAGCATTTACCATATGTGGTTGCCATGACAACATAAGCTACATTACAACATGATACTTTAAAACTTTCAATTTCATGTTAAGAAATTAATGGTTTTCATCACATGGTTTTGCGACGATACAAGGACTCAATATACACACTCATAGCACCTGTAGTCTATAGAAATACTATGCACCTAATATACACACTCATAGCACGTGTAGTCTATGGAAATACTATGTACATAACGTATGTACCGGCAAAAATGTTCCTATAGTGACTATTGAATTGTTAAGTTTGCGACTTTATAACTTCTGATTAAAAATAGGAATCAACTTCCAGTTTTCACAAATTTGGGCAAATTCTAGAAAAGAATGACATCATTTGGTAAATAAACTGTAGATTTATGAGAAAAAATGTGTTTTCGATATTTTCGATTTTTGGGAAAAAATGTCAAAAAATAAGGTTTTTGACCCAAAATCATCATGAAATTCACCCTACTACCTATCAAATGTGGTATCAAATTGTAGGAAATTTAATGTACTTTCAAAAGCCACCAAGTTTTTTGGGAATTGGATGTTCTAAACAAATTTTATCCTAAAAACTAGAATTTTCATCAACATGGCGGCCATCTTGGCGACCATCTTGAAAAATGGGCATGTTCCACAGCTCAGATTTTCCGTGATTTTTAGTATGTTATTTTAAACCATATTTTGATCCATAAAAACTTGGAATGGTTTCTGTTGCAATTAGTGGTGGGTATTTCAGTAGATCTACTAGCCTAACACCAACTTTTGAAACTTCTATCTACAGCTCTATAATCTATTATAAATTTTTTATTAGCCCCATAAGATACTTCTACTTTATGTTGTTACATGAGTATTTGATAGCTTGTTTTGTTCCGTGCAGTCATTTTTGCCTTTGCATGGGTCGTGTTAAAATGAAAACACCGGGCCCTCTAAAAGGTTAAGTTCTCCGGTTGTTTCTGGTAAATAAGCAATTCAAACTAAGCAACCTTTCCAGTTGAAAAAAAAAACCGGGCTATCACGATGAAGTTACAAGAGATTACATTGAAACAGAATGTATCATGGAGTGAGTAGGTTCTCAGTAAATGTTGTATAAACATATTCTTGTCAATGAATATACAGTGTTTTGGCATCATTACAAATTACTTGTCAATTTAGGCTAAATAGCTGAGAATTTAAGGCATGATAATTTAAGGATGTACTTTATTGTAATGACAACTGCCTTGTGTTGTATATTTGCACAGTAAAAAAAAGTCCTTTATCTCAGTTTGCTTACAATGGAAAAATTCTACAGTTGCAAAGTGACCTCTGGAAGGGCAGGTGCGCGCTAGCATGCAGTCCACGGAAAAGGAAAACATTTATTAGATGATCCGTTTCGCCTCCTTGACGGGAATTCAATATGGATATATGGCATTTTGAAAAAAAAAACAAAAAAAACAACATTTATGGATATATGGCATTTTGCCATAAAACTGCAATTAAAGCAATTAATTTTGGTAAAATGTCATTTATGTAGATTTATGTAAATTTGCCATTGTAATGGTATCATTACATACAAGCATTTACCTAAGTTGAGATTTCTACCATGCTCTATATTTGCACAGTAAAAAACGTCCTTTATCTCAGTTTGCTTATAATGGATTTATTGGGTCTTGCTACGAAACTCTTCAAATAGTTCCGTACCTTTTAGTTTGAATGAGAAACGTCGCTAAAATTACTACTTATGATAATTTCCGTAAAGTGAAGATACATGGAGCTACACTAAATGAGTTAAAATGCTTGTCACAGTAACATTTTTTTTTCATACATTTTTTTAGAGATTATGTATACAAACAATTCAGTCTCTGGTTAACACACCTCCATATTTAGGCAGTCATAAACCATTTCTTGTATTAATTTGAATTGAAGCAAATTCTCTTATCACCATTTCAGTCTGCCTATCTTCAAGCAAAAGCACAATTCAGCACCTTTATTTGGCATAAATTCAAGTGAAAATTGTGTATTATCTGCAAGCTGCATGAATCCCCCAGTATGACAAGGGATAGGTTCTTTGGATTTGGTTGAACTTAACGCAAATCTATTGGTAAGTTTTACACTTATTTGACTTCCAGCAATCTCACTTGTCAGTATTTTCTAGTTAACGTGAGTTCAAACAAATCACCAATCAAACTTGGCACCTCGATTTGTCTCCAATTCAGGCAGATGCAGCACGTGGTCAACACCGGTCAGTGTCCTGCTGGAATTCCAGTAAAAAATATAAATCACTGCTCTTACTTTACCCGATTTTAAGTAAAAATACTGCCTATTTCAAAGCATGTTGCCTGAATTCAAACAAAATTGTGGAACAACTCTCTCCATTTGTTTGAATTGAAGCAAAATCAGTGGTCAGTATGCTGCTTTGATTCAAGCAGAATTCAAGCAAAATCATGATTAGGACTCTGGGTGCTGACAGCGCACCGGTTTGCCGAGATAACAAATACATCCATACCTTTTAGTTTGAATGATAAACGTCGCTTAATTTACTACTGATGATAATTTCCGTAAACTGAAGACACATTGAACCAACTCAATGAATAAAAATGTTTGTCACGATAACATTTGGCCTTTTAATAATAATAATAATAATAATAATAATAATAATAATAATAATAATGATAATAATAATACATGAGATTTTTATAGCGCCATTATCCATAAATCACTGCTCCTAAAACATAAATCACCGCTCCTAATTTGCCCGATATTAAGTGAAAATACTGCCTATTTCAAAGCATTTTAAACCGAAGAATCGTACATGTTTAGAAGTTATTCGTACAAAACAATTCAGTCTCTGGTTTACGTATCTACCCCAACAACATTTTACAAATAAATAGATAACCTTACATATACAGTGTGTAATATTACTTTAATATTGCAAAGTAAAACGACACGTTAATTCATTAACTGCAGCTAAACTTGATCATTGTTTTTTGTTTTTTTTTTTTGGGGGGGGGGGGTCTCTAATAATAGTGTGCTATTTCCTGATAAGTAGTAACAATTACTAAGAAAAACCGTCTACACCATAAACCAGGTGGCAGACTTTACTCCATTGACTCTAGTAGAAGGTGACAGAATTTTGTGGTCAAAATAGACACAGATATATTATAAAACAGACAAAAAACAACCTTTGTTATCCAGACCAATCGGTGGGTATAGGTAGGTTATCAGTGAGTGATGGGAATTTAAGCAGTATACTGGTTAAAAAAATGCCTCGTGGTCAAAGAGTACGCGTAACCTTTAATTCAAGCAATAGCATTGGTTTGTGTAACTTTCCACTAGCTTGGATGCAAGCCAATCTCCAGTCAACACCTTTATTTCAAACAAATGTAAAGAAACACATCACTTCGATTTATCACTCTCATTGTGCCTGAATAAGGGAAAGGTCAGTACAAAATGAACAACACTAATCAGTATGCTGCTTGGATTGAAGCAAATGCACGGATCAGTACTTTCAGTTTATTTTAATTGCAGGAAAATCCCTCATTCCCAATTTTAGTTTGCTTGAATTCTATCTAAATCACCTGTCAGGTTCTCCAGTGTGCCTAAATTCAAGCAGAATTCCTCATTTCTTTCTTGTGATATCAAGACAAATCAGTGGACAGTATGCAGATGTGAATTCAAGTGAAGTCATGGATGCGTACTTCCAGAAGGCTAGCATTCCATCGAAATCTTATGAACGCACGCACTATTAAGCTTTAGATTAAAACGAAATTACGAGTAACTTTGCTGCTTGAATTCAAGAAAACAGTACCATGGATCGGTACTTTCATATAGTTTGAATTGAAATCCATTCTCTTATCACTTGGTTCATCTTACTCATCTTTTTATAATTATAATTCAAATTTATTTATTTCCATTTCAAATCACAAACTAGAGCAATTCGGCTGCACGCAGCCGATGGGGTATGCCTCCGCACCCCCGTCCAATTCCAAACTTTGAATGTACGGGGCATCGTAACCTTTGACCGTTCAACTCTGAAATTTCATTTATGCCCCATAATACATACTTCACCCGAATTACATCAATATCCGATAAGCTGTTCTCATATTATCGTGGTAAAGACAAAGCATGGAGCCTTGTGACCTTCGACCTTTGACCTTTTAACCCTGAAATCTGATTGTTTCATTGGTACATGTACCTTATTATACATACTTCACCAAAGTAACATCAAAATCGACCATCCATTCTTAAGTTAAAATGGTAATGAAACAATCAGACATTTATCAGGCCTCGTGACCTTTGACCTTTCATCTCCAAAATCTAATCAGTTCATTGGTGCCTCATAATACATACTTCACCCAAGTTACATGACAATCCGACCAGCCGCTCTCAAGTTATCGCGGTAACGAGCTCGAATCAGACATATTTTAGGCCCGGTGACATTTGACCTTTTGACCTTTGAGCTCCAAAATCTAATCAGTTCATTGGTGGCTTATAATACATACTTCACCCAAGTTACATGAAAATTCAACTAGCCGTTCTCAAGTTATCGCCATTACAAAAAGTCAAGGGACATCTTCCATAGGCAGAGTACGATTTGAAATAGTACTGATCTGAGCGCATAGACAGGTATAGGGTTAATACATGCAAGCTCTACTTTACGAGCCGAAAGCTGCTCAGTGATGTAACAGGAAGTAAAAGTAACTGATTAAAATGAAAATCTAGTTCGTACACTTGGTGTAGATGCCAAAAATGTACATTTTTGTGAAAATTTTACATAGGTACCTTTTGAGTTGAAAATTAGGTGTTTTTCTCTTCGGGAATCGGTGCGCCGTGAAATACACAAATTTTCGCGTGTTGTATGAATGGCGCGTGACGGTGAGCAGGCAGGAAAAAGTCTTGTCGGAAGGGCCTACTTTGAGACGTAAAAGGACCATTATTCTCTTCGTAAAATCAAAAAGTAACTCATGCAAATGAATAGATAGATACTAATGAATGTTCAGTTCAAATATCTAACAAATTTGAAAAACCTTCCCATAGGTACCTATGCAATATTCATAAACCGTCTCCTTAGACGGAA
This sequence comes from Eucidaris tribuloides, assembly GCA_001188425.1. Lineage (NCBI taxonomy): Eukaryota > Metazoa > Echinodermata > Echinoidea > Cidaroida > Cidaridae > Eucidaris > Eucidaris tribuloides. The sequence continues at coordinate 69,754 of JZLH01S0106305.1, read as the reverse complement.
TCTGCCTTTAGTAATCTCTGTTTAACGCGTGATCTCTTCGGGATACAGCATTCCGATTGGCTTATAGTTTTTCGGGCGGTGCAGTCACCGCGTGATAATTTCATTAATATTCATGAGTGTAAATGCCTTAGCGGGCCAGCACGCGCTGATTGAAAAACATGTATGGACGCGTACAAATTATGTCAGGTCCACGCGCGCCCGCCGCTTACACCCTCATGTTCTAATAACAGTTAAAATTGTTGTTATTAAATTGTTATCCTTAGTAGATTAGATAAGAAAGTTAATAAATGTATGCATTAACGCATTCATTCATTAATTTATTTATTCATTCACTTATTGCTATATCCATTAAGCTCAGTTCTTTCAACGTCCCCCCTCCTCATATCATGGGCGCGTCTTTGTTATTTTTTTCGGTCGCGCGCGTGCAAGCGAGCGCGAGCAGCGTTGTTTACTAGTATTCTGTAACGTAAGGCGGCGGACTCGTTGGGGAAAATCCCTACCGTATGGGATTTTAGCAACCGTAGGGAGTAGGGAACCCTATGGGGAAAATGACCATCCGGAGGGGAAAGTAAGTATTTGTTGATGATTTGTAGGGCTATCGATATCGTGTAATTACGAAAACCATTACCTACCCAAGCTTTCGCATTATCGAGGTGATCATAATGTCAACTTTCTCAATCAAAATAAATCTCTTGCAATTTACTAAGCTTATTTTGTAGAGGAAAACGTACCTTCATAGAGCAAAGTCCAAAAGTGGATTTTTGTATTGGCCTATCGTGGCGTAGGGGAAAAGTAGTTTTCGTAGGAAAAAAACACGCATGCGGCGTAGGTGAAAATTACAATTTTAATTTGAGTGGCAGCCGGTGTACGTACCGGTACCGTCGTATATCCGTAACAGAAAATTGTTGTAAGGGAAAGGAGGGCATGTTAATCCAACCTATGGCTTTCGCATAAAATTAAGATCAAATTTCAAACTGGTAAGTTTTCATTTCTTTTTTATTTCGTAACTCTCCAGTCGATTAACAGGAGATTTTGAAGCCTGGCTTTATAGTGTAACGTTAGGCCTAACTTTATTGTTGCTCTACTGTACCCTACTAGCCTAACCTTCTAACGTTAGTTTGATTCGATGTACTTCATTTGAAAGAAACTGTGTAATGTACAGCTATTTGCACATACTGTTGGGTTCCTTTTCTCCTTTTTTTTCAATATTGGCACATGAGAAATTTAACGTTAGTTATCAGCTCACATTGCACAAAAATTTTATCATGCGTATACTGCGCGCACACGTACGTACGTGCATATGCTGCAAGCCATGTTGGTTTTAAATCTTTTATCGCTCTAGCTCGAGCTAGCTTTTATGCATAATGCATGAACAGGACAACGATAGCGAGCTGATTGGCTGATTTTTTTTGACCTGTGTTTATATGCTAGTGGGGTCAACGCGTGACAGGATAATGAATGTTTAATAGTCGCTTTCATCAACTGGCTGTTATTGGTTGTATGTTAATTGCAATATGACATCATACCTCATTAACGTTTTGTCCGCCCTCGCGTGTAAACTTTTTGTAATGCGGTAACGAGCCCAAATCAGACATATTTTAGGCCCGGTGACCTTTGACCTTTGAGGTCCAAAATCTAATCAGTTTATTGGTGCCTTATGATACATACTTCACCAAAGTTACATGACAATCCGATTAGCCGCTCTCAAGTTATCGCGGTAACGAGCCCGAATCAGACATATTTTAGGCCCGGTGACCTTTGACCTTTTGACCTTTGAACTCAAAAATCTAATCAGTTCATTGGTGGCTCATAATACATACTTCACCCTAGTTACATGACAATCCGACTATAGCCGCTCTCAAGTTATCGCGGTAACGAGCCCAAATCAGACATATTTAAGGCCCGGTGACCTTTGACCTTCGACCTTTCAGCTCCAAAATCTAATCAGTCCATTGGTGGCTCATAGTACATACTTGGTTCTAGTTACATGTACATCAAAATCCGATCGGGGGTTCTCAAGTTATTGCGGTAGCGAGATCCGGTAACGGACGGACGCACGGACGGACAACCCGAAAACATAATGCCTCCGGCAACTTCGTTGCGGAGGCATAAAAACATACAGTTTACAATATTTACAAGATAAAAAAAAACAATCAACAAATAATACGTAACGAATATTAACACAGACGAAAAACGATATTTTATACGGATTGATTCATAGTTGGAAAATGGTTTGCACAGAAAAAAAGCCAAATAAGGCCTGTAGGCTTGTGCACACCGTAAAAACGTAAACTTTACATAAATTTCAAAGTGAAAACAATTTGTATTCCATTATTTCGAAAACAATTTAAATTTCAAACTTTATCGAAAGTATATTAAGATACAAAGACATACAAACAACAAACAAATAAGCTAGTAAGGTAAACATTAACGAACAAAAGAAAAACTAACTGGTTGATTAAGCAAAAGCATAATTCGGCACTGTTATTTGGCTTCATTTCAAGTGAAAGAGTGATTTATATGTGACCTGTCACCGAAAAGCTTTGATAAAGTCGCACACCCCATAGCTTAAGAAGATTTAAAGCATTGGAATTAGAATGTAAAATTTAAAAGTGAGATTTGTTCAAAAATCTAGAGTTTAATGACCGTCACATTTTACACAAGTTTTAGTATTCATATTCCTCCTCCCCCAGACGATTTTTCTGTCTATAGTCGCATGTCATTTTAGATGTCCAACTATATCAGGCTAAAGTGGTGACAGGTCACATATGCAAGCTGCATGAATTCCAGTATGACTGCGGATCAGTTCTTTCGATTTGTTTGAACTAAAATCCATTGGTAACTTTAATACTTCATTGACTTCCAGCAAACTCACTTGTCAGTATTTGGCACCTCCATTTGTTTTCAATTTAGGCAAATTCAGCACGCGGTCAACACCGATTAGTGTTCTGCTGGAATTCCCCATGAAAAACATAAATCTCTGATTTTAGTTTACCTGATTTTAAGTAAAATACAGAGTTATTTCAGAGCATATTGCCTGCATTCAACCAAAATTGTGGAACAGCTATCTCTATTTGTTTGGATTAAAGCAAAATCAGAGGTCAGTACATGCTGCCTCGATTCAAGCAAAATCATGATTAGGATTCTGGGTGCTGACGGTGCTCTGGTTCGCCGAGATGACAAATAGCTCCGTTCCTTTTAGTTTGAATGAGAAACGCCGCTAAAATTTCTACTAATGATAATTTCCATAAAGTGAAGACGCATTGAACTTACTAAATGAGTTAAAATGTTTGTCACGGCAACATTTGGCCTTTTTATATTTGTTAGAGGTTATGATTACAAAACAATTTAGTCCCACGTTAACACACCTGCACTTTAAACTTAACAATTGAGTGTTACGCAGTCATAAATCATTTCTTGTGTTAGCTTAAGAACAAAAATATTGAATAAATTCAGGAAATTTCATTTGTTTACACAAACAATATTTGATCTCACATTTATAGTGCGGAATTTTCAGTTAAGATACATTACAAAGTAAAACGACAGGTTAATACATTAACTACTTCTAGACATGATCATTTGTTTAGCTCTAATAATAGTGTGCTATTTCTTGAAAAGTAGAAATCGTTACAAAACAAAACCGTTTACGCCATAATCCAGGTGGCAAGCTTTACTCTATTGGCATTAAGTAGTAGGTGACAGAATTTTGTAAGCGAAATAGACACATACATATTAAAAACAGGCCAAAATACAACGTTTGTCATCCGGACCAATCAGTAATTATCGGTAAGTCATCAGTGGGTGATTGGGATTTAAGGAGTGTACTGGTGAAAAAATGCGTTGTGGCCATAAGCTTAAATTCAAGCAAAGTCATTGTTAAATGTAACTTTCAGCTTGCTTGGAATGAAACAAATCTCCAGTCAACACTTTTATTTTTGTCAGTCCAACAAAACAATTTATTGGGCTTGAATAAGGGAACGGTCAGTACAAAATAAACCATACTTGTCAGTTTGCTACTTGGATTCAAGCAAATGCATGGATCAGTACATCCAGTTTATTTGAATTGCAGTAAAATCCCTCATATTTAGATGAAGTTTGCTTGAATTCTAACTAAATCACCTGTCAGGTTCTCATGCGTGCTTAAATTCAAACGGAATTCCTCATTTCTTCCAGTTTCTGTCATATCAAGACAAATCAATGGACCGTATGCACATGTAGTAGAGCGGATAAGCAGCCAAAATCAGGAGAATTGTGCAAAATTTGACTAAAGCATGAAACTTTCATCAGTGTTAGTACATGCCATAAGCTTTATTTTAAGATCGGGAGGTAAGTCAGATTTGACCTCTGATGACCTCTAGAGGTCAATGACCTTAAATTGAGCAAATTTTGAGGTTTGGCGTCATTTTGGTAACAATAAACGTGGTTGTGATGTACTTAACATGCATTTTTGTTACAATGGAGTTGCCCTGGCATTCCAGAGAGCATTGGTAATTATTAAAAGGCTTTCACCTTTGACCTTTGATGATTGTGACAGGTCAATGACCTCAAAATGTCAAAATATTGATTTGGCGTCATTGGTTAATGATAAATATGGTTGTGATGCGCTAAAACACTTATTTGTGTCACAATGAAATTGTTTTCATATTCCGCTGAACGTTATTGATTAATAATAGGATTATACCGTTGACCTCTGATAACCTTAAGAGGTCAATGACCTCAGAATATCAGAATATTGATATTTTGCATCATTTGGTTAATTATTGAATTGATTATGATGTACATGCTTTAAGCATGCATTTGTGTCAACAATGGAATTATCGTTATATTCTTCTGAGCATTGATAATTGTGAACTGGCTTCTGCCTTTGACCTCTGATGACTGTGAAAGGTCAATGACCTCAACATGTCAACATTTTATAGTATTGATATTAGATGGATCGTTCATGATCAACTATTTATCATATATGACCATGCATTTATGCTACAAAATAATAAATTATTTGCACTGAACAAAGTCTGTATGTGTAGAGTACAGGGAGGTCCGTGACCTCAAGACAGTATATACCACTACTATAGTATACTATTATTGTTCATACTAACGCTTGAAGGTAGGGAGTCTCATTTGCAACCCTCCCACAACAGAAAAAAATAATTCCCTACTCATACAGCATTTGCCTGTGAAATCTGAAGATCAGAAATTACATGAATTTTGAAAAATATGCAATAAACAATAATTGTGTAGAGCATACGCGTACGCGGGGAGGGTGTTTAGGTGTTAAACACCCCTTTAGCAAAAGGGGGGGGTGTCGGAAAATTGTGAAATTTTTGTTCACCACTACTCCTGGTTCCAGCATTGGGCTGCATACATGCACGCTTGATGTGCTGCCGGAGTGCAGCCTGTGTTGGGGGAATGTTCCATAAAGCCGTAGACTTTTGTGTGAAGAGCTGCTAATTCCTGGCATCATTCACTTCCATGATGTTACTGGTACGGTCATACATCAGCACAACAGCAGTGACATTGACTCTTCACTGACATCATTTGGTATACGTAAGAGTTCTTCGAAGGCATATGTCACCTCTGGGAATACTTTACATATCTCCAAAGCAGTATTCTTCCCACCACCAGCAAATGATCGCTGGTAGAGGGATGCAGGCTGGCTGGGAGATATCGAAAGTATTTCCATAGGTGACAGATGCTTTTGAAGAACTTTTGCGTATGCAAAGTGGTGTCAGTGACGAGTCAACTCAATGTCACTGCTGGAGCCCCCTGGAGCACCCTGTGAGGCCATGAAAGATGGAGAGAGTAGTACCGAAAACTGGATCCAGTACCAAGGGCTATCCAATGCTCATAAGGACATAATTGATGAAAGCAGCTACAGCAGTACCACAACATCAGTATCCACAGTGCGTATGGCCACCTTCTTGATACCCTTCTGCACCACATCTGCCACAAGTAGATGCATGTGTTTGTCTGCCTCCTCGTGTCAACATGGAAGTAGACTGGTCAAGTCTGACACGGCAGAAGAGCAGAGGACCCCCAGTTCTACATATTGCATACATTTCCTTGTCATCAGCGATTGGAAGACATGTATCTAGTGAGAAAAACTTGAAGAAGCTACCTTCATGCCAAAGAAGCAAAAGGGATTTTTTAGCGTAGACTAGAAACAAAACTAAACTCTTCAGGATTAAAAAGGTGGCCATACGCACTGTATATATTGATGTTGTGGTGCCAGCTGTAGCTTCTTTCAGTGACATAAAACCTGATGAAGTTTGGATAGCATCTTGGTACTGGATCCAGCTTTCATGTGCGTGAACTGGTTGGTGCCACAAACCCAAGACAACGTACTACTCCCTCCCCCTCTTTCATGCCCTCACAGGGTGTGACACTGTTTCATCTTTCGCTGGTAGAGGGAAGAATACTGGCTGGGAAATATGGAAAATGCTCCCAGCGGTGACAGATGACTTTGAAAAACTCTTACGTATGCCAAGTGATATCAGTAAAGAGTCAATATCACTTCTGGAGCACTTTGTGTGCTGATGTATATGACCGTACCATTAACACAAGTAAACGATGCCAGGAGGCAGCTCTTCG
>JZLH01S0106305.1:50205-60793 GCA_001188425.1 Eucidaris tribuloides | reverse complement strand
TACCTTCAAGTTTGAATGAGAAACGTCGCTAAAATTACTACTTATGATAATTTCCGTAAAGTGAAGACACATGGAGCTACACTAAATGGGTTAAAATGTTTGTCATAGTAACATTTGGTTTATGTTTCTTAATCGTACATTTTTTGCAGGTTATATGTACAAACTTTTCAGTCTCTGGTTGACACACCTCCATATTTAGGCAGTCATAAACCATTTCTTGTATTAGTTTAAATTGAAGTAAGCTCTCTTATCACTACTTTCAGTCTGCTCATCTTCAAGCAAAAGCACAATTCGGCACTTTTTTGGCTTAAATTTAAGTAAAAATAGTGGTTTATATGCAAGCTGCATGAATTCCAATATGACTGCGGATCAGTTCTTTTGATTTGTTTGAAATTAAAGCAAATCCATTGGTAGCTTTACTACTTCATTTGACTTCAGAAACTCACTTGTCAGTATTTTCTAGTCAACGTGAGTTCAAACAAATCACCAATCAAACTTGGCACCTCGATTTGTCTTCAATTCGGGCAAATGCAGCACGTGGTCAACACCAGTAAGTGTCCTGCTAGAATTTCAGGTACATCATAAATCACTGCTTTTATTTTGCCTGATTTCAAGTAAAAAATACAGAGTTATTTTAAAGCATGTTGCCTGAATTAAAAAAAAAGAGTGGAACAATTTTCTCCATTTGTTGGAATTGAAGCAAAATTAGTGGTCAGTATGCTGCTTCGATTCAAACAAAATCATGATTAGACTTGTGGGTGCTGACGGCGCACTGGTTCGCCGAGATGACAAATGGTTCCGTCCATTTTAGTCTGAATGATAAACGGCGCTGAAAGATAATCTCCGTAAATTGAAGAGACACTGAAATAACTTAATGAGTTAAAATGTTTGTCTAGATAACATTTGGCCTATTTACACACACGCGCGCGCGCACACACTCACACGCACACACACACACACACACACACACACACACACACACACACACACACACACACACACACACAAATTGTGCATCGTTTTTGAGGTTAAGAGTACAAAACAATTCAGTCTCTGCTTAACACACCTGCAAATTTAGCCCAAAAACTAAAGTGTTACGCAGTCATGAATCATTTCTTGCATTAGCTTAAGAACAAATAAATGCTACATGCAGGATTTTTTTTTACACATACATTTTTGATCTTACATATACAGTGTAAAGTATTCAATTATGTTATATTACAGAGTGAAATGACACGTCAATTCATTAACTACACCCAGACAAGATCATTTGTTTGGCTCGTATAAAAGTGTGCTATTTCCCGATAATTTGTAATCGTTATGATATAAATAAAACCGTTTACATCATAAACCATGTGGCAGACTTTAATCCACGACTTTTAGTAGTAGGTTATATAATTTTGTAGTCGAAATAGGCACAGACATATTATAAAAGAGACAAAATGCAACGTTTCTCATTCAGACAATTTAGTAGTCGTAGGAAGGTTATCTGTGAGTGATGGGGATTTGAGGAGTGCACTGGTAAAAAAAAATGCCTCGTGGTCAAAGTATATGAATAACCTTTAATTTAAGCAAAATTGTTGGTCTGTGTTACTTTCAGCTTGCCTGGATTCAAGCAAATGTCCAGTCAACACTTTTATCTTTAAGAAATGTAAAGAAGCCCCGTCACTCCGATTTAACACTTTCAGTGGACTTGAATAAGGGAACAGTCAGTACAAAATGAACAATACTAGTCAGTATGCTACTTGGATTCAAGCAAATGCATTTATAACTATTTCCAGTTTATTTGGATTGCAGCAAAATCCCTGATCCCCAATTTTAGTTTGCTTGAATTCTAACTAAATCGCCTGTCAGGTTCTCTTGTGTACTTTCGCCGACTGTCGATGTTTTCAAGACGACACTCATAACATATTTATTTGTCATTTTATATATATATATATATAACGGTGTATTTATCGTAAGATTAATCTGTTTATTAATCTATTGTATAACTTACTACAAGTTTATTTATTTATTTATTATTATTATTATTATTATTATTATTATTATTGTATGATTACTATTATTATTGTTATCATATTCAAGCAGAATCCCTCATTTCTTCCAGTTTCTGTAATATCAAGACAAATCGGTAGACAGTATCCAGATGTAAATTCAAATCAAAACAAAGATGGGTACTTTCAGAAGGCTAGCATTTTAGTACGTACGCACTATTAAGGTTGAGATTAAAACAAAACACAAGTAAGTTTGCAGTTTAAATTCAAGCGAGCAATACCAGTGATCAGTTCTGTGAGATGGTTTGAATTAAAGTCAATTATTTTATCACTACTTTCAGTTTGCTCATCTTCAAGCAAAGGCCAAATTCAGCACTTTTAATTGGCTTGACTTAAGTAAAAATAGTGGTTTATATGCAAGCTGCATGAATTCCAGTATGACCGCGGCTCATGTCTTTTGATTTGTTTGAACTATTTAAGCAAATCCACTGGTAAGTTTTACACTTCAGTTGACTTCAGCAAACTCACTTGTCAGTATTTTCTAGTCAACGTGAGTTCAAACAAATAACCAATCAGACCTGGCAACTCCATTCGTCTTCAATTCAGGCAAACGCAACACGTGGTCAACACCGGTCAGTGTCCTGCTAGAATTCCAGGCAAAATCATAAATCACTGCTTTTAGTTTGCCTGATTTTAAGTAAAAATACTGAGTCATTTCAAAGCATGTTGTCTAGATTCAAACAAAATGATGGGACAATTCTCCCCATTTGTTGAATCGAAGCAAAATTAGTGGTCAGTATGTTGCTTTGATTCAAGCAAAATCATGATTAGGAGTCTGGGTGCTGACGGCGTACTGGTTCGCGAAGATGATTTATAGTTCCGTACCTTTTAATTTGAATGATAAACGTCTCTGAAATTACTACTAATGGTAACTTCCGTAAGGTGAAGACACATTGAATTAACTTAACCCGTTGACTACAAGATTCGGCAAATCCCCATAGACTTTGTACAGGGGCCATCCGGTTCCCGTAAGCAACGGGTTAATGAGTCAAAATGTTTGTCACGATAACATTTGACCTTTTTACAGAAAAACATCGTACATATTTAGCCCAACAACTAAAGTGTAAGGCAGTCTTCAATCACTTCTTTTATCAGCTTAAGGACAACAACATGTTGTTAAATAAATACAGGACATTTTAATTATCGTACACAGAAATTTTTGACCTTACATATGCATTGTGGAATATTAAATTACGGTATATTACAAAGTAAAATGACACGTTAATTCATTAAGTACATCCATACATGATCATTTGTTTGACTCTAATAATAGTGTGCTATTTCCTGATAAGTAGTAATTGCTACTAAACAAAATCGATTACACCATAAACCAGGTGGCAGGCTTTACTCCACTGATCGACCTTTAGTAGTAGGTCATAGAATTTTGTTGTCGAATTAGACAAAGATCTAATACAATGGACAAAATACAACGTTGACATCCAGACTAATTATGTTATGGGGATTTAAGGAGTGTATTGGTAAAAGTATGCTGACTGCCTTGTGGCTAAACAGTAGCTAATATTTCAAATTCACACAAAATCATTGGTGGGTGTTTTTTTAGCTTGCTTCAATTCAAGCAAATCTCCAGTCAACACTTTTGCTTGTAACAAAATTAAGCAAAATCCTTAGTGCGACTCAACACTTCCACTGGGCTTGAAAAGGAAAAACGACAGTACTACATGAAAAGCACTAGTCAGTATGCTTCTGGAATTCACGCAAATGCATGAATCAGTACTTTCTGTTTCCTTGAATCTCAGCAATATCCCCCTATCGCACTTGTAGTTGGCTTGAATTCTAGCTAAATTACGAACCAGGTTCTCCATGCAGTGAGCTGAAATTAAAGAAGAATCCCTCATTTCTTTCAGTTTCTGTGATATCAATACAAATCAGTGGTCATTATGCTGGTTTGAATTCAGGTGAAGTCAACGTATCAGTACATTCATTATATTAGCATTCAAGCAAAATCTTGTGCACGCATTATCGGTTTAAATCAAGGCAAAACCGAACAGTAACTTTGCTGCTTCAACTGAAGCGATACCTTGGATCAGTGCTTTCAGTTAGTCTAAATTGAATCTAAATTCTCTTTTTTACTACTTACAGCTTGCTCAACTTCATACAAAAAGTTAATTCATCACTTTTATTTGGCTTGAATTCAAGTGAAATTAGTGGTCTGTATGCATTCTACACGAATTCCAGTATGACTGCGGATCCATTTGTTTAATTTCTTTGAACTTAGCAAATTCATTGGTAAGTTAAACACTTCGTTTGACTTGAAGCAAACTCACTTGTCAGTACTTTCAGTTTACTTGACTTCAAACAAATCACCAGTCGAAGTGGCGCATTCATTTCGCTTCAGTTCAGGCAAAATCATTACATTGTCAACACTGGTCAGTGTGCTGATAGAATTCAAGGAAAATCGTACATCACTAATTAGTTGGCTAAAATTAAGATGAAATCATGGATCAGTAGGCCTACACTCAGTCTGCCTGATTTTAAGTAAGACCAAATAATACTAATTTCTTTCAATTTCAGTCATTTCAAGGAATTCAGGTGTTAATATGTTGCCTGATTCAAACATAAATGTGTAACAATTCTTTCCATTTGTTTGAATTCAAGCAAAATCAGTGGTCAGTATGCTGCTAACGGTGCACCGGATGACCTCAATGGGTTCTTATGACGCACTGGTTCGCCGAGTAGACAATAAGTTCCGTACCTTTGAATGTAATTGATAATTGTCAGTGAAATTCCTACCAGTGATATTTTCCCTAAAATGCAGACACATTAAATCAATTAAATGATTTCATATGCCTTGTCTCAATAGCATGTGGATTTTTAACGAAAATCGTCTACCTTTGAATGGTTATATAAGTACCAAACTACCCGGGTTCTGGTTAACACACCTGAATTTTAGCTCAGCAACCAAAGTGTTAGACAGTCAAAGATTATTTCTTTTATTATTAAATGAAAGGGATTATTCAAAGAGGTGAAATGCTATGTAATCAATCATTTGTCTCTCTCTGTATTTTAGATCGGTGATGGTATTGTCGCAGCCTGGATAGCTGTAGACGTGGGTTCGAAACCTGGTTCATTTTTTTCTGACATGTTTGTTAAAATCATAGATCAGCAGTTGCGATCTAAAATACAGACAGAGAGACAAATAAAATAATTTATTACATCGCATTTCACCTCTCTGAATAATCCCTTTCATTTAATAATAATAATAATAAAAATGTCCGCCTTGAACTATTTAACATAACAATGTCAGACTTGTGAGACTTGGTATTTGTTCCTCGGTTGTCGTGTCAATGTCGTTAACCAGTTATGGCCTGGTGGTATTGTCGCAGCCCGGAGAGATGTAGACGCGGGTTCGAAACCTGGTTCATTTTTTTCTGACATGTTTGTTAAAATCATAGATCAGCAGTTGCGATGTAAAATACAGAGAGAGACATTATTTCTTTTATTACACTGAAAAAAATTCTCGGTGTCATTATGACGCCTTTTTAGGTTCAAATGAGTTTTGATACTCAATAAGACTAGAATCGTGTAAGATTTCTTACCACGGCCCAAGTGCAAACAATATTCTGACTCCCTGGGTGCCAAAGGATTGATACCTTGTTGAAAGACCGTCAAATCATATGTATTCAGACCCTGACGTGCCATTCGTAAAATACAGTGATCATGGTCTCATCAATGGCGATCAAAGAAGGTTTCTCATTTTGAGCACATTTCGTGGTCAAATTCAAACAAAATATGTTGGTGTAACTTTCAAATTGCTTGAATTCAAGCAAAATATCCACTTAACACTTTATTTGTAACGTATTTTACAAGACCATCAGTCCAATGCAACAGTTCCATTGGGCGTGTGTATATAACAAAAAATTGTTAATGAATATGTAACTAAACCTGTTTGCGAACGTTTATTTTCTGTTCAGTATGGAATTCAGGAAGATGAGTTGTCACATATGTATCAACTTCCATTTCAGTGTACAACAGAAGTTTAGATGAGTCTGTTTCAGTTTAAACTTACGCACAATATTTATACACCAATGACAAATTGTTTAAAATGAGGTAGGTAGAAGCAAAATTGTATACGTTTTGTGAAACGGCGATTGAAACTCCTGTACATTATGTTGCGAATGTAAATCATTTGAAGATTTAAGGCAAGCTTTTGTTGAGAAATTTGGTTTAAGTTTGGGTATTACATTTGAGGATTTGACCAAGAAAAGAATGATCTTTGGTTTCATAAAAAACTGGAAAGGGCCTTACAAGTAATTGTTAATAACCTGGTCATACAACTAAAGAGATACATCTATATTAAGAAGCAAGAAATCAGAACTTAGCTTAGGTGGCCTCTTGGCAATTATTAGTAGTATCAGATATACAGAATCAGTGATCGCAAAAAAAAAGTTAAGGGAAAATGTTCACTACAGAAAATGGTCCCCTGTTGAGAATGTGTTCTAAACTATTTAAGATTTGTTTCTATGTTTATGTAAGCCATCAATATTAATGTTGTGTTTTAATTTGTTAGTTAAATTCGGTTCTTTTTTGCGATTTTTATTTTGATTGATACATTGTTTTTGTAATGTTCCTAATTTATGAAAACCAATAAAAGCTTTAAAAGAGAGAGAAAAAATGGTACTCGTATTGCACACAGATTAATGCGCCACATATTCATCGTACCTACAAAACTATTACTACATCATGAATCAAAGGCAAAGTGTTACGTTCTTTCAATAATTCAAAGTAACTCTTTTTGTATGTAGAGGCAAAAGTATAGGCACGTTTCAATATTTTTGTATTATCTATAAAGTTTTACTTCAAAAAGACGCAGTATTTTAAAGAATACATGTAGATCTCTAGATGTTACCAAGAGAGTAATATTTCCATACCCTTACGCGGGGGGGGGGGGGTTAAACAGCCCCCTGATCCATAAGGGGGTGATAACAAAACCCAAACTACCCCCTTTTTACCCTTAAACATCCCTCTGTTCCCCGGAAACACTTCCCTTTTTCCCCGGAAATAAACTCTATTTTTGTCACTGGGACTTGTGCATTTTGTTTTTACCTCGGAATTGAGTACTTAAAATAACGGAAATTTAGCTCATAATCTCGGCAGGTAAAAAAAAAAATGGTGTCAGAAAAAAAAACGAATTATTTCGTCATGTGTGGGATAAGGTGTGTCTGGTATAAATTGGCGGAAAAAATGGCGGCCCAAATTCTCTGCGACAGACCTGGGATCACTGGTTAACACCCCATTACCTTGGAAAAATCCTGCGTACGCTTATGGTTATCTCCTCGGACTGTGCCAATTATTATTTTTTTGCTTTAACCTGAAATTCACAATGAAGAATTAATATTTTACCGTTTCATTTAAAAGTTAGGTCAAGGCACATACTTTTGCTTATTGAACTTTACCGACAATTTATTTTCAATTTCTGTCATTAATTACTCCATAAACTCAGAAAAAGAAAGCACTGGGAAGTTTTATTTAACAGAAGTGGAATTGCTGAGCAAGATATCTTTGCAGACTGAAATGTCAAATTGGGAAATATATGTGGATGCACAGCACAGAAATATTAAGCATTTCAAATCTTACTAGCATGTAAATATACGAAATTGGCTGTTTGCTGATGTAAGCCTGTTTTGCAGAATGTTCAAAACAGAATCAAGTAAATTTCAAATCAATCAAAAGAAACAAGTTTCTGTAGTTCGCGAGATTATGGCCGTGCTGAAAATCAGAATTGAAGCCATTTGGATTCTAGAAGATGCTATTGGATTTAATAAGAACGATGAAGGATTTCTCTTCTCTTACCCAAACATGTTGGAATAGGAGGTGCAAATGTCCCGTCTGCGTTGCACGTTTGTGGGGTGGATTCCGAAAGAGCATATCCTGCTGCACATGTATACGTGCAAGTTGTACCTGCGACCACCATTGTTTCAGCCGTACAGTCGTCGGAAGAAAGCTGAGCTGTAAATGCTGGAACTGTGCACACGAGTTCTGTTCAAGAAAAACAAATAATGACATATTGAAGCCAGAATGTTTTACATAGGCATTAAAACGTCGGTCAGCATTAAAAGGGATCCAGACAAATGTTACTCTTTACCTCAAGATTTCTGTGGGAATAGTCTTTCAATGATCTGTCATTAGTCTCTCAATAATCTTTTGGTTATCTTCTCCCAAAAATGTGGCATTTCTTGAGAGACTGTTTAAAAATATCTGAAAGACTATTAAGACCCTGGAGTGTTCATTCAGCACTAGCTAGAAACCTCCTAAATAACAATGAAAGACTATTTAAAAAAAAAACTTCTCAAATACTTATTCCAATGTGTCAATTCTTTTTTAAAGATTGATGTATAACACGTTTATCACTTAATGATCACTCATAAATCATGAAGGATCAATGATCATTGGAAGTGCACGCAGAAATTATTGAGAGATATGTTAATTGTTATAGTCCTACTTTGGACTTTGAGCAGTCTAACCTCACGATCATAAGCCACATAAGGGACAATATTTGTAGTAGGGTCTGCTTTTCTTTATATTTCAATTAATCTGTTAGCAGTAGCAAAATATTATTTAGCCTTTTAGAGCCCCACTCATAATACTAGAAAGAGAAAGGCAATACAGAAATTTTGTTCCCAAGAAAAAGAAAAACGAACGTCGGTCCCATCCGGATATAAACATAGGATCGCGTGGTCAGAGTGCCATGGCCTTACTCACCCACGTTATCACTCCGCCTATACATATGCATACACTTTAAATCAATTTAAAATAGTCCGTAAGCAAGTACTTCCGGCTGCAAGCAAAAAGATTCCTGAGGGTATTTGGTTTTTTTTCAGCATTGAAATTGAAGAAAAGGCTTGCTGAAGGTGCTACATTTTTTAACCCATGATCCATGGTGTTCGTATCTCCGTGAAGAGCTTGTTGAAACCCTAACGCGCCCAACAAACTGCTTGGCAAGCGCACAAAACTGATTATAGAAACGTATTTAACAGATTGTTTTGACTTGATTTAGTTATCAAACACAAATTCTTTTCTTTTTTCCCTAAGCGACTGCTTAAAAATATTTGCAATTTGTTAGTGCCTACGAGAGAGTTACTTTATGTGTAATAATGGTTGTTTCTCATGCATTTGGCATAGTCATATCAGGTGTGAAACAAAAACAGAAAACTTGATGGTAATGTGTTATTAGCACAAATTAAGTGATCTGTGTGCAATATAATCGTGCCAGTTTTATAAATTCCATGCATCTACATGACATTTACCCTTAGAGAAGTAAATTTTCATCCTAATTGCACTTGGATACAAGTAATGTTTGACAGATCTTGCCTTGGGTTTCGAATTTTAAGGTAGTGCAAGTTTAGTCTACATTAATAAAGAAATATTTATCCTGCATGTGTATGTGTAAGTTTATAGGTACTTGCACACATGTCTTAAATGAACCTCGTTTTTGCCAACGGTGTCCTTTAATTAATACTAGATATCGCAAGAAGGATTCTTTATCATCTTGGAGAGAGAGGTGTTTGCTGATGTAAGCCTGTTTTGCAGAATGTTAAAAACAGAATCAAGTAAATTTCAAATCAATCAATTAAATTTCTGTAGTTCACGAGATTATGGCCGTGCTGAAAATCAGAATTGAAGCCATTTGGATTCTAGAAGATGCTATTGGATTTAATAAGAACGATAAAGGATTTCTCTTCTCTTACCCAAACAGGTTGGAATAGGAGGTGTAAATGTCCCGTCTGCGTTGCACGTTTGTGGGGTGGATTCCGAAAGAGCATATCCTGCTGCACATGTATAAGTGCAAGTTGTACCTGCGACCACCATTGTTTCAGCCGTACAGTCGTCGGAAGAAAGCTGAGCTGTAAATGCTGGAACCGTGCACACGAGTTCTGTTCAAGAAAAACAAATAATGACATATTGAAGCCACAATGTTTTACATAGGCATTAAAACGTCGGTCAGCATTAAAAGGGATCCAGACAAATGCTACTCTTTACCTCAAGATTTCTGTGGGATTAGTCTTTCAATGATCTGTCATTAGTCTCTCAATAATCTTTTGGTTATCTTCTCCCAAAAATGTGGCATTTCTTGAGAGACTGTTTTAAAATATCTGAAAGACTATTAAGACCCTGGAGTGCCCATTCAGCACTAGCTAGAAACCTCCTAAATAACAATCAAAGACTATTTTCAAAAAAAAAAAACTACTGAAATACTTATTCCAATGTGTCAATTCTTTTTTAAAGATTGATGTAAAACAAGTTTTTCACTCAATGATCACTCATAACTCATGAAGGATCAATGATCATTGGAAGTGCACGCAGAAATTATTGAGTGATATGTTAAACGTTATAGTCCTACTTTGGACTTTGAGCAGTCCAACCTCACGATCATAAGCCACATAAGGGACAATATTTGTGGTAGGGTCTGCTTTTCTTTATATTTCAATTAATCTGTCAGCAGTAGCAAAATATTATTTAGCCTTTTAGAGCCCCACTCATAATGCTAGAAGGAGAAAGGCAATACAGAAATTTTG
>JZLH01S0106294.1:40944-55175 GCA_001188425.1 Eucidaris tribuloides | reverse complement strand
TGATACTTTCTGATATTTACACTGAAAAACTATACGGGCATGTAAATATAATCTAACATAGCTACTTTAAAGGTAAATGACATCATTGGCGGTAGTCCTCAACTTGGGCTGAAACTTCTCTAGAATCAAGTAAACTATGCAAGGATTCTCCTGTGAAAATCTTGCAGTCAAACGTTGACTCACTAAAATAAACAATGTCAACATCACTTGTAGCACGGAAACCTGCTGTGTGGCTCTCTATGGGGCTTATTTTTATCGTCCTCGGAAAAAAATAAGATACTCGTATGATTATGCTTGATTCTCCTTAAGTAAACAAATTACAGACAAATCCTCCCAGGTGGGAGATTCACTCCTGCTAGTGTACAGTTGGTGTATATTTCAACTCATTTGGTTCTTGAGGCATTTTCAAGTGCTCCCAATCATGTCACTAACCTTTAACCCAAACCTTTTGTAACTAAAAAAACTTTTAGACTTTTTCTAACCTGGAAGGTGAATGATCAATTAATATTTTTGGAAGGTAGACGTACAGGGTAAATCACATCGCGTGTTTGCACAACGGTTTTTCGAATTTGAATACTTACTGTACAGATGGTAAACATTCCGTAAAGTGATTGTGCAAACTGAAATCGCACCCTCCAAGTACAATTTCTGACCTTTAGATGAGTATGCATTTGAATGTGTATTTAATTTAAAAGATTCATTAAAGGCCTCCACTAGTTCCACGACTACTTGTAGTAAATACCTTTTCTACTATAATATTATTACAACCTGCTTCAGTTCTGTATCATTACCACCAGTACTACTGCTCGTGTACTTGCAGAATTGCTATACAGTTATGGTGATGGGCCCTTTGCATAAATGGCATGACATGTACTGAATGACATCCTCAAAACAAAAGATTCACCACAAACGTTGATAAATCCAAATCATAATATAAGACCCACCTATTTGATAACAATTAGTTATTAAGTTCAAATTTTTATCATAATTTTAGTTTAATATTTAATTTACACATGCATAGGCACTATTTTTATGCATTATATTTTTAGATTAAGAAGTGAATATATCACTGATAATTTTGATGATGGTGATGGTGATGATGATGGTGGTGGTGATAATAATAATAATAAAAGTAATAATAATAATAATAATAATAATAATAATAATAATAATAATAATAATAATAATAATAATGATGATGATAATAATAACATTACTACTACTGCTACTAAATAATAGTAATGATAATAATTATAATGTTGATATCATTAATAATAATAATAATAATAATAATAATAATAATAATAATAATAATAATAATAATAATAATAATAATAATTGTATGATTATTATTGTCCGTATTATTACTATTATCAGATCATTCATTTTAAGTTTATGTACTAAATATATTATATAATGTATATTATAGATATTTTATATATCATGTATATTTAATATATTATGTATATATTGAATAATTTAATAAGTGTATTTGAAATATTGGTGTAATTATAACAGTTATGTTTTGCGTCGATAAGGCCACACATACACAATCATCACCTTTAATCTAATTCTTACTAGTCCAAACCAGACCAGGTCCGAATTGCTGTAAAGGAGGCCATCGACGCGGGCTATCGACATATTGACTGTGCCTATATATACTCTAACGAAGGCGAAGTTGGTGCAGGACTAAAAGAGAAGATAGATGATGGGACCATCACACGAGAGGACATTTTTGTCACGACAAAGGTAAATATTTTGGATAAATCGTTAGGCATTTTGACATATGACTTTGTCAATTGGATGGGTTGTGTTCGGTCGGGTTGCAGTTTTGTCCATGCGTGGATTTTTTAGAAAAAAAATCCACCCAACATTAATTTTTCGAAACGGGTTATTAATATTACATGCATAAAGCATTTCCAATAAGCTAGTAATATGAGTTTGAGTGACCATTTTTGGGGGTAAGTTAAGGTCTTTTCATGATAAAAGCGTAACCTTGTTCATTTTTGAAAGTGTGTGAACGGTGAACACAGCAATTGAAAGAAAAAACAGGCCGAAGGTCCGGAGGAGATTTCCTCTTCAAATTGACAACGTGCTAAAAGTGTAGAAAAAGTGGCAGAAGACCGGTTTGCCACTAAGAGTGTCCTTTGCAACACACATTTGAAAAACAGCCAGAATGAACTTAATTTTGCAATTGAGTAGTTCTGCCAATACGAACTTGAGTTCTGTAAAAAATGCTTGTAGTAGTTTTTAGTCATTATAATAGTATTATTCTATTATGTAGGCCTATTCCAGTTCTCATGAAGTTATATGCCTTTTAACCTCGATATATTATATTAATTCTTACTTGCACAATGTTTGTAAATCATGCACAATGGCTGCCATGTCTGATTTCAAATAAAGCCTTTATTGAATTGAATTGAACTGAATTAATGCTAAAACAGGGAACCAAGAGTATTTTCTAGATATATCAGACTTTAATTTCATTGTACAATATCTTGGGTATCATAATGAAACATTTGGAAAATTGATGTAATATTTGGCCCACAAATGAGTTGTCTATACAAATTTCAGTATTTGCACATCAATGAATTTATGAATATTATAATCATAATTTAGGCTAATAAATATTTTCCAATTCTGTTCCATCATGACGCATTTTAGCTCTGGGCGGTTGATGGACGACCATCTGATGTCGAAGATGCCTGCAAGAAATCACTGAAGGAACTAGGACTAGACTACGTTGATATGTATCTGATGCATTGGCCATTCTCGTTTCAGGTTTGTTTACGTTTAAACAATGATCTTACACCTTATTTGTAGCAGGGGCGAGTCCGGACGGCGCCATGGTAAACCCTTGGGGGGGGGGGCAAAAATGTTTTAAAAAATACCTAAATTCTATGAATTACACTGCGAAAACATCATGATTTTCTGAATGTTACAATTTAGGTGGGTGGCCACGCACTTCTCGGATGTACCATGACGTGTATAATTATGTATTTTGGATCTACACACCAAGTTATGTAAAACATGTAGACTCGCGCACACATACATGTACACGTAAATTTACACACATAAACTTATAATTGTACCCTCTATTATGTAGGCCTAAACAGTGCGTAAGTTCCCCCCCCCCAAAAAAAAGACGTTAGTCCAGTGATCATGTAATCTATAATTGTAATATTGCGAATGATTTTTACAAGGCACAATATCAATTTTGCCCCACCCCAAAGATGAAGAGATAAAGATAATCCTTAAACCGTTTATGTCTTCCGTAATTTACAGAAAGGACAAGGCATCTTCCCAGTGGGTCCTGATGGTATGATGTTACCCGACAATGATGTAGACTACGTGGACACTTGGAAGGTAGAGTGGATAAGACGATGGTAGTAACTTGCTTTTCTTCCTACTCCTCCTCTTCCTCCTCCTCCTCCTCCCCTCCTCTCGCCCAACTCCTTCACCTCCTCTGTAACTCCACCTCCTCCATTTTTCCTGCTTCCGTCTTCCTATAACCATGATAACTGCTGCTGCAATGCATCCCTCCACTTCCCCTCCTCCTCCGTCTCATTCTCCTCTTTCTCCTCCTCCTCCTCCTCATTCTCTTCCCCTCCTCCTCCTACTAGTAATACATCTGCTAGCAGACAAGGATCACAACATGCATCCATCCATTCCCGCACTTTACAACCGATACTGAGAACTGCCAGCAACAGCTCTTTTCAAAATCCGCCGACACAGATTAGTGTCTGGAACTCCCAGTCCATGATGAATAAACCAGCAGAGATCTGCATTCTATCTGAGAAGCTTTACATGCTAGCTAATACAGAAGCTTGGCTGAAGGGTGATAGCAGTGATGGTCCAGTTGTTGCTCAGATCCAACACACTCTTCAAGACTTCCAGCTAGTTAAGTTACCTCGAAAGGAGAAAAGAGGAGGCGGACTTTGTGTAATTCTTCGTAATCAATATACATGTAAATCCCAACCTCATTCCTTCAGAACATTTTAATGTCTGCAATTTACCATTGGTCACACTGACCAGGAAAGCCTTTCTCTGATAGTCATCTACAGACCACCCGGTATGCTGAGGGGTCTCACAATAGGACATTTCTTTGCTGAGTTCTCTAGCCTTCTGGAGTCTGTAAGCTTTTTGACTAGTCATCTTGTAATTTTGTGGTGATTTCAGCATCCATATTGATAATCCTACATCTGCTAGACTCTGGTGGATTGAAGCAACTTGTATCAAAACCCACTCATTCTCGTGGCCACATATTGGACCTTCTAATTGTAAGGACAAATGAGCACGTCAAAAATGTGCATCTTTACCTTCTGACCATGCTGCAATATCTTTTACAGCGTCTCTCTCTCGTCCAACTCCCACCAAAAAACAAGTTCAACTCCGTAAGTTCAACAAAATTAATTTCGACCAGTTTCAAAGAGACATCAAAGATTGTTTCACAAATATTAGAAACCTGGATAATCTCAATGTTGATGAAAAAGTGGAACTTTATAACAATATACTTGCAGCCACACTGGATCAGTACGCTCCAGTTTTGCAGAAAGTTATATCAGTGCGTCCAAATGCTCCATGGTATGACGACATTCTGAAGATCATGAAAAGAAAAGTCCGTGCAAAAGAGAGGAAATGGAGGAAATCTGGATCTCCTGTTCACTGAAAGGAAATGCTGGAAGAAGCATCTAAATATTACCAAAACTTGAACAAGAGTCAGAAAAAATACTACAATAAAAAATTGCTTGTTCAAATCCAAAGGATCTCTTTCGAATTGTGAATAAAATGACTTCTGACAAAATGGACAAATCATTACCTTCACATGAATCAAATTTTGAGTTTGCCCAGAGATTTTCACACTTCTTTGAAGAAAAGATAGTTCTTCTGAGAGCAGGCTTTGTCAACTCCTTGATGCACCCTCCGAGTCCATCAAGTAAACCTGCTTGTTCGTTGGAAAAATTTCTTCTGCCAACCCATCCTATACCAGCCCAAGTTTTCAACAGATCTGCGGAAGTTTTATTCCCAGCAATTACTGACATTGCAGAACAGTCTTTGAAAACTGGTACTTTTCCTCCTTCACTGAAATTATCACTTATCACTCCCACTCTAAAGAAACCAAATCTTGATCCTGAGAATCTCAAACATTTCCGTCCAATATGTAACCTTTATTTTCTCGGAAAGGTTATTGAACGCATCATCTGTAACCAATTTATGTCATACCTCACAACCAACTCTCTTCTAGCTTCAGAACAGTCCGCATATAGACGGTACCATAGTGTGGAAACAGCTTTGATTCGTGTGCAAAATGATCTCCTGCTTGCTCTTGATAATGGCGATGAAGCAGTACTCATTTTACTCAACCTATCATCTGCATTTGATACTGTTAACCACCAGATTCTCCTGTCAAGACTGAGGGATAGGTTTGGTGTTGTCGGTGTTGCAGCCGAGTGGTTTTCGTCTTACCTCTCCGAAAGAAAACAAAGAGTAATAATAGATGGTGTCACGTATGACCGTACCACACTTCAATGGGGGTACCACAGGGGTCGGTGATAGGCCCTGTTCTCTTCGTTTGCTATACTACACCGGTCCAAGACATTATTCATGCTCATGGTCTATCTTGTATGATGTATGCAGATGACACTCAGCTGTATATCACTATAATATCTGCGGACAGAGTCCAGGCAACTACCAAACTGGAGGATTGCCTGCATGATGTCCGAAATTGGATGAGGACCAATCATCTTATTCTGAATGACAGTAAAATGGAAGTTATTCATCTATCATCTCCCACAAAACGTGTTCATGAACTCCCACCTCTCTTAATTTGTGATTCACAAGTACCAGCAACCACATCAGCCCGAGACCTTGGAGTAATACTTGATAGTCACCTGTCCATGCGTCGCCATGTTAATGCAATATGCTACAATGCTTCACTAGCATTGAGGAGACTTGGAAACATACGTCTTTTTCTCTGTCAACATACCATTGAAATTTTAGTGCATGCATTTATTTCTTCACTACTTGATAAATGGAACAGTCTGCTCACTGGCCTTCCGGATAAAGACATTTCTAAATTACAACGAATCCAGAACTCCACAGCTCGTCTCATATCGTTATCCAAGAAATGTGACCACATTACTCCCATTCTTAAAACACTGGTTACCTGTTCCATCCCGCATAAACTACAAAATTATCCTGCTGACATTCAAGACTATGCATGGTCATTGCCCAGATTACCCCACCAATTTGATTTCATCGTATAATCCTCCAAAAACACTTCGATCTGCTTCTCAAAATCTCCTCACCGTCAAAAAGTGCAGAACAAAAACATTCGGCAATAGATCCTTCTCCTATGCAGCACCCACCTTATGGAACTCTCTCCCTTCTTCTCTTCGTTCACAACCAAATATTGACCGTTTCAAAATACAGCTCAAGTCTCATCTTTTTCGTTTTCATATTAATCATCCCGATATACATGTATTCTTCAGTAGAATGGGGAAAACACATTTATTAATGAATATTGTATTTTAAGTTTAATTGTCGTTTTGGTAATTGTCATACCACTAATTTACTTTAATTGCAGTTAATCTAGAATTAAGATTTGTGTTTAAGAAATATTTAATATCTTAAGTCTTAGTAACTCTTATTTGTATTCTTGTAAAGCGCATTGATACATCCTAGTGATCATGTGAAATGTGCTATACAAAAACTACGTATTATTGTTATTATTATTATTATTATTATTATTATTATTATTATTATTATTATTATTATTATTATTATTATTATTATTATTATTATTATTACTATTGCTGCAGCTGCTGCCATGCTGCTACTACTACTTCTTTTACTTGTGCTACTATTACTATTATTACCAGTGTTTCTAGTGCTAGTATGAGTACTACTTCTACAACTACTATAGTCATATCATACTGTTCCACATGTCTACTAATCTACTACCAGTATACTATTACTACTACTAGGCTACTACCACTGTACTACTACTACTACTACTACTACTACTACTACTACTACTACTACATGTACTACTACTACTACTACTACTACTACTGCTGCTGCTGCTGCTGCTACTACTACTATTTCTATTACTTCTGTTACTATTTCTATTTCTTTACCTACTAGTATTATTGAGTAAGTTGGAGATTGTACTTTGTACACTGAAGTTACAAGTGTTGAGGGCTTTTCAACACGACGGAAATGAGGGATGCTGTCAATGTATCATCGAATTTGGCTGTTATGATAAACGAAAATATGTATGAAACCTCCTCATTTCAAACAAATAATGGATAATTATTGGAAGCTATTATATTTTTATCATCCAGGCAATGGAGACTTTGGTCGATAAAGGTTTAGCCCGAGCGATTGGCGTCTGCAATTATAATAAAAGTCAACTGCAGAGAATCTTAGATCTACCACCTAAGCATCCTATTTGTAACCTTCAGGTGAGTATGAACGATATTTCGTTCCACTTCATTACGTCTTTATTTCGCAACTCTTTTTAAAAACATACAAAACTATTTCAAGAAAAATATTACACAATATACATTAAACATAAAACATCAAAATGGCCATGTATATCCAACATAAGCGTACTACACTCATGATCATAATTATGGAATATTTTAGAGACATTTTAGAAGTTGCCATTTTTCCGTGAACGGTACGCCTGGGATTAATATTTGCTCATCCCAAGTGAAACAATTATAATCGAAGTATTTCAGGAATTTTGAACATTTTGTAGCGTCCGACTCGACACTAAAGCCTGTGTTTATAAATGGCGGTATTGTTGTTGTTGTTGTTGAGTCACGTGGTGGTTACGGGCGTTATTAGACTTGTAACAGACAATATTCTGATGTTAATTTAGTGATAAGTGACATTAGATCAAAATTTATCAGTTTTCTGTGTGTTTTTTTTTTATTACTTTAATTTAATACTTTTTCATGATTTTTTTTGTGTATTTTAAAAAAAATAAATATATAATTGTTATTGCGCTCAAACGTATTTTAGTTTTTACTTTAGTGATCTCATGAAATCCAGAAATTGCTTCACATACTGCGTTTATGTGAAATAAACACTTGTCTTGAAAATTTTGGACCTAATTATGAGCATGAGTGTGTAAATGCAGTAAAAAAAAAAGAAAGGTGTGTTCATTACAGATCAAGAGGCAAAGCTGTGGGGCAAACCTAATAACGCCTACAGCTGGCCTGCGGACAAGGTAGGCCTTAACATGTTTTTAGATATAGAACACATTCATTAAATATAATAATAATAATACTAATACTAATACTACTACTACTACTACTACTACTACTACTAATAATAATAATAATAATAATGTTGCAAACAAAATAAAGTTGGTAGAAATATAGATAATGATATCGGCTATATGATAATTCAGAAATCTCAATAGGTTTGATGTTGTTTTCTAGTGTCTGTCGTTACAATGCCATACTTCGCGGAGATTACTGACAACATGGTTTGATTGACCAAAGGTATATACTTCGACTTTGACATAGTTAGCTAAAGAAAATATAGGCCTACTGATGAGATAGATTAGAATGTGACTTAGTCTGGCTTCCAGGCGTTTAGATTAACCCATCCTATATTGATGAGGAAACTACTATCTTCTGTTAACTATTTTCAGTCAACTGCTACCCGGAGGGAGAAAAAAATCGCAGGGTTTGAAACGAGACTAGATGTGACTGTACTTATAGGTCGCACACAGCTAAAGAAAGCGCCATAGTGAACAATGTTAAAAGCATCAACTTTGAAAATTCGTTAAATATCAGAGATTAATTAGGAAAGTTTGAAACTAACATTCTACGATAAAACAATTATTCCTCAATTGAATTATCTCCAGGAGATATAGTGTTGAGTAGCGTTTTTTTCTAGGGAATTCCCCTTACACAAATTTCTAACATTTTCACGGCAATTTGCGCCTGTGTACTTGTATTTCAAAGCTGTATTCATGGGCACGTTAATTCCTACCAAATCCACTAATTTCTTTCACTGTAACACCATTGAAGATCCACTCAACCCCTATCAAACAAATTATTTAATACTTAATCAAATCCACTCCTTCTTGGCAACCACCTATTCAAATTCACATTTCTTATTGTTTGGGTTGGGTCAAATGCACATTTCTTGATTTCCAGAGAGTAATTAGACGTGTGCGATTTATATTCTTTTTTTCATCTCCCCCCCCCCCCACCTAACAGAACGAGATGTCTCCGTATTTAACATGTGTTGAACTGGTGGATTTCTGTAAGGCGAAGGGAATACAGCTAACGGCATACAGTCCACTGGGTTCACCTGACAGACCCGCGTAAGTTCACAACATAACATACGAAGATCTAATTAAGTATGTACCATCTGCTGAAAAAGTCCCTTTGCATTGTCCGAGTATTCAGACCAAGTTTTATGGGGAGTGATCTTTTGTTCATGCTGCCCTTTCACTCTGGAATATCATCCCATCATATTTGAAGAACTCCTCTACGACACCCGAGTTTATCCACCTGAAAAGCATATTTATTCAAAAAAAATACTTTGACCGAGTTATCATTACAGTTGCCAGCCTCATTCCTTTTTTCTTTAAAAAAGCGCATAGAGACACATTTGGCAGTAATATGCGCTATATAAGCATCGAGGTATTATTATCATTGTTATTATCATCAACAATGCACACGAAAACGTGTTACATATATTCTGATTTTTTAATATCATATGGCTGATTTTACACTTATGCAATGTAAATTACCCTAATAAAAACAATTCTTTTAAAAATAACCCCACCCCATGGCTTTTCTGTTCGTCTAACAGAGGCGGATATATCGCCCTGGTATTTAGGTTTTATAGTTGCTACTACAATGCAATTAATTTAATGCATATCATGCAAGATTTACTCAACCTTATACTGTTATCATTAGATCCTAATGTCCTCTTCAACCATAGAATTTTTAAAGATCACTGAAGGATGTCGAATCATTATTGCAGACTATTTTTTTGCCACGGTTCTTTGTCAGTTGCAACAATCACTGACAATGTCTTTTTTGTTAATTTTTAAATGAATAATAAAGTTTAAATAAGATAACACACAAAGTTCAGATATTAGATTCAAGTGATGAGACGACATTCGCTATCAAATGACAAGTCTATTGTATATTTTAATACCGCAAACTGCTGATCTATCATTTTAACAAACATATCAAAAAAAAAATAAAGCTGTCATCTACTGCTTTCCGGCAGTAACACTACCACTTGTTTATCACTGGTTGCAGGTACATGTAATGACACAATGAACTTTGAACAAATTTTCCAGGCTCTGAATTCTGACCTTGCTATTCTAAATGAACTATGTCTATATTTGCTTTAAAAAATTCATGTTGTCGTCTTCATATTATTCCGAAGCGTTGGAGAAAGCGACCCCGTATTGTTAGAGGATCCGGTGGTACTTGACATCGCCAAGGCCAAGGGGAGGACGGCCGCCCAAGTCCTGATAAGATTCCACCTGCAACGAGGGATTTCGGTTATTCCGAAAAGTGTGACACCATCAAGAATTAGAGAAAACATGGAGGTAGGAAAAAACAGAGTTTATTACTGGTCAAATGAAACAGATCTTCAAGTCGATGTAAAGTTTTGGTCAATCTGACAAGGTTTTTATCAATCTTTATAAAAAAAATAAAAATCAGCGGGAAACCTAGCTGAAATTGTTTACAGTGACATAGTCTTAAATTTTCAGCTAGCAGGACATCCCTGTCTGTCTACACGTTATCTTTGACAAAATCGAAGCCGTTCAGAGCGTGTGATCTTCATAACATGAATAGATGATATATGTTGATCTAAAAAGCAAATGGAGATTTGTTTTTCAACTTTTATTAAAACTATGCACTGAGTTTAACAAACATAAATTTATGGACATACGTACAAAGTCTACAGACATATTTCTATTAAAGCCACAGGCTAACAATGACCGCAATTTACAAAAAAAAATGTGAGCTAAATAATCCTCCATGATCTAAGTGTCTTTGATAAGGTCTAAAAATGAAGCCCTGAAAAAAATGCATTTCAAAATAATGATTTAGTAGCGCTTTAAAAAAATGAAAATCTACAAGTACTCATGTTTACCTGATTCACATTCCAATTTCCTCCCATAGACTTACTGTATGTAGGTCTATGCTATTTCATACCTCACTGCAGTGGAAATTAATGCATATCTTGCCAGTTGCATCATAACTTTCCAAACTTTTGTATTTTAGGGTATTTATTTGTCCATTTAATCATTACTATGTAGCTCCGATATCACAGTTTGACAATAGTTTTAAACTGAAGCTCCACAATGTTAGCCTATGTCTTTAAAATATACCCATCATCATGGTGTTTCTTCACCATCATAAATTTACTGTTATGCAATCTCTTTGATTTGTCAATTTTAGGCGCTAGATTTTGAATTGAGTGGAGATGATATGCAACGTCTCAATGGACTCAACAGAGACTTCCGTTACATCTCGTTTGCAAGGTAAGTAACTTCTGAACCAAGAAATATCATATTCTTGCTTTAAAGCCCAAGAATAGATTTGGTCGATCAAACAACTTTTTCGTTTATGTTTGACAAAGAATTTTATTGTCAACCCAGACGTTAAAAACAACATCAAACCTACTGAAAATTGTTTTTAGTGACAAATTATGATGTTTGAATTATCGGAGAGCGTATTTTAGTCATTTCTATTTCAAAAGAATGGAAGAGTTTTAGAACGAGCAATTTTTAGGGCATTGGTAGATCATATAGGTCTCTTTAAAACATAGTGGCAAAGAATTTCATTTTTTACCATTTATCAAAACTACAATTGGACCTTAAGCTCTTATAGAAGACAATTTCACCCAGTCACTTTATAGGCACGTACAGACTTTAACGATAGAGAGAGGGATACATTTTGAAACTATTAATAAGCAGACAACATATTTGAGAAGTACATGCTATCTTTAACATTTCACTGTAATTGGAAAATATATTTCGGAACTCGGGTTTAAAGTGTTTACTTTCAGTAAAACATAATATTCATTCCATCACATCTCAGGAAATTAATTAATAATTAACAGGATTTTGTAAATTCATATACTCTCAAATAATAAAATAATGGACACCTTCTTAGTAATCTAGAACAAAATACTGTTTTGATATAGACTGAGTGAACGTCCATTTTCTATGTGATGACAAAGCGGATAATGCCCGATAATGTGGAAAAAGGTGAACTTCTCTGAAAATAAAATTGAAATTCGCTATTCACATATTTTCTGCAGGCACTCTTTGAAGGGAAAATTTGTTTGTACTTTTTTATGTTAGATAATTATAATAGACGTATCTTTTGTCTTCTGCAATGTATATTTTGTGGCATGTATGCTCTGTTGAATGTTAAACGACAAAGAAGCTGAAGGTTTTATTCATGAGAATCAAACCCTCGTTAATACTTAATCCACTGTTACTATTATTTTTCACATGCATTCAGGGCCAAGACCTGCAAATATTATCCGTTTTGACGGAAGATTAAGCATCACCACCGACTATGACCAGATGAAGCTTGTATTCTGAAGTATACAGACAATTTTAATTTAATGAAGCCACCATATACACGAGACTAATTTGACAAACTGTTATTTGGGTTACATTTTTTCCCAAAAGAAATAATGCTTGTTACTATAAGGTTTACACATAAACGTATTATCACCCTCTAAAAGAAGAATATAACTTAGAAAAAAGGAGAAAAATACAGGGTATTTTATTTTTTTTTATTTCCTAAAACGGCCTTCCACTACAGTAACGGGAGGGGGGGGGGGTGCCTCTCAATGAATGGTGTGTTTGAAGAGTTTAAGTGTGTAAGAAGAAAATCTAATATCAGGAAATATGACCAAGAAAACATATACAACAGGGGCGTAGGCTAGTTTGGGCATGGAGAGGTGCACATCTTGCGGAGGTGGAACTAACTTGGTGTGGGGAGGTGCACATCTTAGGGAGGTGGAACTAAAGTTGAGAAAATCAGGCGTTGAAAGCAGAAAAGGTGGTGAAAATTTCTTTTTGCTTGCCAGAGGCGGAACTCCTTTGGCTCTGGCGGGGGGGGGGGGGGGGGGTCACGTGCACCAAGTGCACCCCAGCCTACACCCTTGTACACTATTATTACTTTCGATTCCTTGTTCTTTTAATTGGTGCCCTATAATATTTGTCTTTTTGTGTAGAATGTGGAGATGCAAAATGCGAGTTTGAACGTTTATTTTCAATTTGAAGATTTTGCAATTTTACAAGGTCTTGCCCAATTTTTACACAGCTCCTGCATGAATTTAAAGGAGGAAATTGCCCCATCCATTCATGTAGATTCAATGAGTCAAGCAGAGTTTTAAGAATTCAACATTGAAATTATAAGCAAATTTGTTTGAGCTATTGAAGAGATATAATTTTTTTTTTCAAAAAATTGAACAAATCAATAAATTGCTGTTGTAGATGGCAATTCTGCTATTGTAATGTCATATCACAACATCTCTCCATTGAATTTGTGCATGAATTTCACATTTCTATTTTTTTTCTTGAAAAATGCAAATGTTCTGTCATTGTTTGGGTTACGATAAATCGACATGCGTTTCTTGTTAGCCTAGGACAATGACAATGAAATTTTATTCAATATTATTCCTAGTCATTGGAGAGATGTTCAGGTATGACATGATAGAATTCATCGGAATTGCCATTTACAAAAGGCGACATGCAGATAATTTTATTTTAATATTAGAAAAATGATATTTCATGAACGACGTAAGTCACGTAACCAACTTTGTTATATTTCTCAATATCCTGGATTCACAGTATGATTTTAGTAACGTTTTTATTTTTCTGTAAAACTTTTCTTGGTTAATGGTAGATTAACTTTCGAATTATACAACATCGATACAAAAATATACTTTATCAAACACTGACAAATTATATACAAAGAAGCCAGACGTTCATTATTAAGGAAATTCACATAACATGATGTATATTGATATTATGTGAATATTGTGCTTTGACTTTGTACGTGATGATACAAACAGCAGATACCTCATATAAATATGGATGTGATATTTTATTACATCAAATGTGTAAAATTCTAGTGTGCCTCTATGACTTGTTTTGTTGATTGTTCAGTGCGTGGTCATGAACATTGGGGGCGTAAATCCTGTAGCTGTAC
>JZLH01S0106294.1:14396-25507 GCA_001188425.1 Eucidaris tribuloides | reverse complement strand
TGGCGATACCTTCATGATTGCCACATGTTAAGTTTTGATACAGGGATTTGGGAAGTTATATTTATGTGTGTTAAGTTTACTTAATATTTTTTATTCAATTTGTATTGTACTGTATAGTGTATAATTTGTTGTTGTTGATGAAAATGTTTTATCTGTGTATATTGTGAGCAGGGCCCCTTGCCAGAGCAGTTATTGGACTGAAAGGGCTACCCTGCTAAAAGAAGCTGGAAATAAGTAAACCCGACCACTCTATTTACCTACGTAACATTATGACATAGTTTAAATATCAACAACGATAATTTAAACCAGTTTAACTGGACCTACGTAGAACGTTTCGCGTCCTATCTGGGACACTTCATCTGAAATGGTGGCGGGAAATTATCGTCGTAAATCTGCGCAGGTGCACTATCAATGTTGTTGTTTTGATTTAGACGTCGGGGAATCTTTCGGATTACGGCACTGTACACCCGGGAGAGGGTATGGCGCACTCGATCCCTCACCCTTGTCAAGAGCTAATTTCCCGCCACCATTTCAGATGAGCTGAAGAAGTGTCCCGGCTGGGACACGAAACGTTCTTGTCGGATTCAAACGTGAGTCCAGTTGAACTGATTTGAATTATCGCTGTTGAAATTTCCCTGGATATATTATAACTTACATCAATAGTTTAAATATCGTTCATACACACCTGCAGGTTACAAATAGGGTGCTTGGGTGGTAGATCCACAACTCTCTGCACTTGACTTTTATTAAAATTGCTGATACCAATTCCTCGGGTTAAACCTTTATCGACCAAAGCCTCCATTGCCTGGATGATAAAAATATGATAGCGTCCAATAATTACCCATTCTTTATTTGAAATTAAGAGGGCTTATACATTATTTTCGTTGATCATAACACTCCAACTCAATTATACAATAGACAGTATTCATCACTTTCAGCGTGTCAAAAATCACTGAACATTTGTAACTACAGTGAAGACAGTACAGACTCAAGATCAAACTTTACTCAATAAAGGGTAAAGAAGTAGCAGTAGTTCTGCAGCAGTGGAACTTGTGATAGCATTAGCAGTTGTTGTGGTAGTAATAGTACTATACTAGTACTAATACTATACTAGTACTAGTCCTGAGTAGAAGTAGTAGTAGTAATAGTAGTAGCAGTAACAGTGATAATAATAGTATTAGTAGAATAATAGTAGCAGTAATAGTAATGGTAATAATAGTAGTAATAGTAGTAGTAACAGTAGTATTTAGTAAAAGTACCTAGTAGTAGTAGAAGTAGTAGCATCAACGGTGGTAGTAATTATAGTAGTAGTAGTAGTAGAAGTAGTAGTAGTAGTAGTGTTAGTAGTAGTAGTAGTAGTTGTAGTAGTAGTAATCATCATCATCATAATCGTGGTAGTATTAGAAAAAAAGCAATAGTGGTGGTAGTAGTAGTAGTAGTAGTGGTAGTAGTAGTAGTAGTAGTAGTAGTAGTAGTAGTAGTAGTAGTAGTAGTAGAAGTAGTAGTAGAAGTAATAATAATAGTAGTAGTAGTAGTAGTAGTAGTAGTAGTAGTAGTAGTAGTAGTAGTAGTAGTGTAGTAGTAGTAATATAGTGATGGTGGTAATGATTAGGTATGGTATATTATTAAGGAGGAGGGAAGGGGAAAATGTGGAGAAGGGGAGATAGAGAAGAAAGGAGGGGAGGTACTACCATCATTGTATCCATCCTACCTTCCACGTGTCCACGTAGTCTACATCATTGTCTGCTAACATCATACCATCGGGACCCAATGGGAAGAGGCCTTGTCCTTTCTGTAAAGTACAAAAGTCCGAAATGGTTAAAGCACTACCTCCATCTCTTAGAGATAATGACAATATTGATAACAGCATGATTGGAGGTCGTCCTCAACTTGGGGCGAAACTATTCTAGAATCAAGTCAACTAAGCAAGGATTATGCTGTGAATATGTTATGGTCAGAAGTTGACTCATTCTAAAAGAACTACCATCACTATCTGTTGTGTCAGGCAAATCTTTTGTGTAGCTTTCTATAGGATAAATTTCTCCTGGGGCACGGGAAAAATTCGATACTGGTAAGTTCATGCTTGATTCTCCTTAAGAAAACAAATTCAAGGTAATTCTTCCAGCTGGGATATCCATTGCTATATCTTCCAACTTATTTGGTTCTTGAGGCATTTTCAAGCGTTCTTAATCACGTCATAGGCCTTTAACGTCTCTGAAATGTATTTTATGCTAAAATCTTACGTCACATAAAGTAGAGAATCATCCTGTAGTTCCCGAGACCAAAGTCTGGGAACAAAGGTTTGAAAGTGGTTTCGGGTTCCTCTGATGGATTTTGAATATTTTTGACTTGGGCTGGCTGCATCGAAGTTCCGGACATTTGGGGAGGGGTCAGCAAAGTTCACACAGGGGTAAACAAATTATTTTGTCCCAATTGTGTCAACATGTATGTCAAATTACTTATCAAGTCATTATGTTTCCAAAAAAATGTACTTTGAATGTATCCGACCGCAAATGAGGGCGCTACAGCCCAAAATGTCAAAGGTCATGGCACTTTTGCATTTATACCAAACTAGTACCGTGTTTTGCTGCAAGAGAAATTCAACTTTGTACTTTTTTTTAACGGAAACTGTAATCTTAATAATAACAGTAATATACAAGATTTATATTGAGCCGAAAACGAAAGTTTCTGGACGCCGTGAGACAGAAGTATCCGGATATTACTGGAAAAGGGTGAGTTTTAAGGAGTGATTAAAATGTGTTCCGGGAAGAGGCTTCACGAAAGTAACAGAGGGATTGGTTGGTGATCAGGCTAAGCAATCTTTTCTTCACAACATATTTCTTGTAAGAGTTCTCTTCTAGTTTTGCAATTTTCCCTATGTACAAATTTAGGTGTAAGATTATCGTTTAAACGTTACAAACCTGAAACGCGAATGGCCAATGCATTAGATACATATCAACGTAGTCCAGTCCGAGCTCCTTTAAGGATTTCCTACAGGCTTCTTCGACATCGGATGGTCTTGCATCAGTCGACCAGAGCTAAAATACGTCATGATTGAACAGATTAGACATTTAGACTGCGGGTAACCGCACACTATACGATCGGTCTACGATCCGATTTCAGAACAAAAGGAGTAAGCATTTGATATAAACATTTCAAGACATTGCAATTTGTTTATTAAGGTTCTGAATGGTCATACAGATAGTAAAATAAAAAAAAATATGGCCCGTTTCGAGCTCTCTAGTCGGAGGGAAAGCCAAATCGGCTACGATTGTCTACGATTTGAAAATAATTTGACCTTTACTCTGGGGTCAAGGCTGACAGCGCACCAAAATCCCATTGTAAGTATATTATCGTTCAGAACCCGAATCAAATATGTTTTATTTGTTGAAATGCCCATATTAGATGCTGCAGCAATTTATTTCCAAAATCGGATCGTAGCCGATTGTGTAGTGTGCGGTAGCCTTAACATGTATAAGCCTGAAACCTTTTTATTTTCATAAGCTGTAAAACTACTAACATAGTGTTCACAACTAATTTGTGGACCAAATTTTATATCTATTTTCAAAATGTTTCATTATGACACTCAGGAAACCGTTCAATAAAATTAAAGTCTAATAAATTTAGAAATGTTCTTGGTCCCTCCTGTTTTCCTGTTTTAGTATTAAAAGAAAAAATAATACTATAAACTATTAAAATAACTAAGAACGTAAAGTGTAAATATTTTCTTTACAACAAGGTAAATATATTTTCAGCGTTGGACTTAAACCTGGCAGTACCACATTCGAAATCTGGTAGGCAATTTTTTTTCGTTGTTGAAATGCAGGGGGTTAACTCACACACTTTCAAAAATAATCAAATTTACACTTTTATCACAAAAAACTATCTGATCCCCCACCAATAAAATTATGGTTACCTCATGTCTAAATAATCTGCACATCAGCTTCACATAAAGATACAAGTTAACAGTGTTAAAATATGTCAAACTTTATATCTGAGCTACAAAGTATAAGGGGGTTATTTGAACGAACAAATACCCTAGAATACGAAACCTTGGAAAGTTATGCTCCCACTGGCAAGATATCAAGGGCGGTGGAACCGGGGGGGGGAGCACTTGCCCTTCCCCCCCCCCAAAAAAAAAGAATTTGGATAGCAAAAAGTGCCCTTTTTTCAAAACGAAATGTGTCCTTTGTGAAATGACGCCCTTTTTTAGTCTACTCATTTTTGTCGATATTTGTCTTCTTTATATATATTTTTTTTTTGCCCCCAACGGGGCACGTAATAGGCTACAATAGACATAATTAAGTAAATTATATTCAACAAGCATTTTGTGCCTAAAAAGGGCATTTAGCATCTCTTCTTAATGCCCTCATGTGGTAGCAAAATTATGCCATGCTACTGTTTGCCCCATC
Source organism: Eucidaris tribuloides (assembly GCA_001188425.1). Classification (NCBI taxonomy): domain Eukaryota; kingdom Metazoa; phylum Echinodermata; class Echinoidea; order Cidaroida; family Cidaridae; genus Eucidaris; species Eucidaris tribuloides. The sequence continues at coordinate 21,095 of JZLH01S0106294.1, read as the reverse complement.
CCCCCCCCCCCAATTTTAATTGAAGGCAAATAATGCCTTTTTCTAAGTTGAATGTGCCTTATCTCGGTTTGAACCCATACTGAGTGCAGTGAAACCTTAATATACGCACTTTCGTCACTGGAGGTGATTTTCTTTTATTTTTGTTATTGTTTATTCTATGTATTTTTGCCTCTGACTGTCTGACGGGGCACATAATAGAGAAAGAAAATACTTTGTTCAAAGAAGAGGCACATTATGTACCTAGAAGGGGCAGTTGGCCTCTCATCTTATAGAGCCGTCTGCGGTTGCAAAAATTGGGCCCTCTCCAAATTGTTTTCGTGATTACATGGCCCTATTTTATATACTCTTCAAGCGATAAAAAAGTGTTTTTCGTGAGGTTACTTTCCTACGGTCGCCTTTTCTTCTGTTCAACAAAGAAAATCACCTCGTAAGGAGAAGAATGCCCCTTTTTCTTCAGCAGAACTTCAAGTATTCGCAATGTGCATCATGACTTTGTAATTTATTACGAAACTAGTTTATCATATCTGCCCTCACTTACGTATTTGCTCATTGATTCTTATGGATTCGTATGATGTTAAACTTTTTAACACACTGCAAAAATTCTGAGTTGTAATTAGCGCCAGAACAGACCACAAAGCGAGTTTTCAACTTAAAATTTCATATTTTTCCCAAACCGCTCGCTCGCTACGCTCGCTCGCGAGGTAGATATGTTTTAATGATCAGAAATCCCCTTCAAAAAGGTTTTGCTCAAGTTACATTACCGTGAAGAAAAAAGAAGAAAGTTTGATCTAGACAGATGTTCTTTATTTTTTTTAAATACTAAAAAAAAAAATCAGTGCTGTTAACGCGCCAGAATAGACCACAAAGCGAGTTTTACATATGAACATTTCCAATTTTTCCAAAACGCTCGCTCGCAGGTAGATACATGTTTATATTTCATTTAAATGATCAGAAATCGCCTTCAAAAAGTGTTTTGCTTAATTACGTTACATGAAGAAACAGGCTACTTCAAGCCAAAAAGTATTGATCTAGACAGATGTGTCTTTATCTTTGTTTTTTAAATCTGCCAAATAAGTCAGTGTTCATTAGCCCAGATAGCACCATCATTGCGAGTTTTACAATTAACAATTTTATTTTTTCGTCAAAACCGCTCTCGCCTCGCCTACCGCTCGCTCACGGATTATGTGTAGGCCCTAAATTTCATGTTTCAAATCGGAACCCATTTTAAAAAGGGTTGGCGTTCGAGTAGAGTTTGCCGCCCGTAAAAACAGCATCTTCAGAAACACCTAACTCTGATGGTAAAAATATCTGCTTGCGCAATGCTCCTCTTTGACATATAAGTGCCTTTTTTGGCTTTGCCCCCCCCCCAACGAAATTACGTTCCGCCGCCCCTGCAAGATATGTATGGACATTCATCACCGTTGACTTATGTATGCGGTGCATGCCTACGTCACGTGTGATGTGACACAGCAGTCGTATCGGGGGGGGGGGTGGCACAACCTGGTATTCTTTAAAGCACTAAATGATCATTTTAAATACAATTTTTCCGGGCTTCCATTACCTTATAGCGTGAAGGATTTATAGCTCAGATTTGTCAAAACTGGGAAGATTGTAATATTTAACCTTTTTATAGGATAGGACATTTTATACAACGCCCAACTTAGGCTTAGATCCTTGGCATTTGATTGGAGGATGTTTGGTCACATGATATTCAATAAATACCCCATTCAGCGCAGAGTGAAATTTGGTTCCATTTTGGCGTGCATGTTGGTTCCATTTTCGTTCCATTCCCTGCTCGTAAAATGTTACCGTGCTGTTAGGCCAAGAGCATTAGATTAAAATAGGGGTAAACCTGGACATTTCTAGTAACAAGCTGAATTGTTCAGGATAGGTCCAGGAATAATGTCTAGAATAACATACTAAAACTTTACATAAATCCTCCTTGAGCGTTTTCCGCAATCCAAGATGGCGTCCAAAATGGCCGCCATTTCATGTTGTTCGACTCATAACCTTTCAAGTAGGTATCACTTATACACACTTCATATGTCTACATAGATGATTTGAGACTCGAGGAATCCAATGATACACTTATTCAGACATTTTTAAATATACAAGAACCAATAAAACCGCTTGTCCTCTTTCAGAGATCCAAAATGGCCGCCATTTCCTGTTTTTCTTGTAACTTTGCCAGTAGGTATCACTAATACACAATTTAAATGTCTAAATATATGTTTTTATACACGAGGAAGCCAATTAAATACTTATTCGGAGACTTTAAAACACATACGAACCAATAAAACTGCTTGCCGTCTTTCAGAAATCCAAAATGGCCACCATTTCCTGTTTTTCTCATAACTTTGACAGTATAGGCATCACTAAATCACGCTTAAATGTCTAAATCTATATATGTTTTGTGACACGAGGAATCCAATGAAATACGTATTCATAGATTTTGAAACAAACAAGAACTAATTGAACTGCTTGACCTCTTTCAGAAATCTAGAATGTCACCCACAATGGCAGCCATTCCCTGTTTTTCTCATAACTTTGCAAGTAATACACACTTTAAATGACTGAATATATGTTTTGAGACATAGAAAATTCCAATGGAATACTTAAGATCCAAACACTTGAGCTCTTTCCGTCAGGTACAACACAATGCAAAACATAATAAGTAAGCGATTAAAAAACTCAGAAGTTCCTGTTGAATCTTTAGCTTAAACGACGACGATGATGATGAATTAGTTACATTAGTCATTATCATCATCAATCATCATCATCATCATCATCATCATCATCATTATGAAGCTTCAATGTTAATGTAATCTGTAGATGAGGTAATATCCCGGGGTAATATCATTAGTGGCATCTCTTAGTGTCGGTGCTGTCTATTGTTGCAATGGAGACCAATGTATTTACTGTACATCCAGGTGCAAAAGAGTCGAAGTTTCTTGCAGCTGGTTTGTACCCACACGCTATATCTTCACGAGAGTGTCGGGTGCAACAGCAATGTCTGTCTGTATCCAGGTATAAGCGTTGCATCCTGAAATCGCCAGCCTCATTCTTCGGAAGTAAATGGTTATGCATCCATTCTTGGACTGTAAGATAGGTGGAGTATGAATGTTGCTTGGCTACAGCACTAGTTAGAGGTAGACTTTCAAGCTCAAAGATGAACCCTGAGAACTGCGACTGATTGTCCCTTTGTATGCGATGTGACGGTAGTCTTCAAGAGATTCTAAACTGCTGGCTCCAATCCCGCTCCATAAAGCTTGAGAATGAAGGCTTCTCCAGCCCTTTTACCTCATCATGGGTGCTTCCACTCAGTGAAGGTTTCCATTAGTCATAGTCCCAGTTCTTGTGTACCATCTTAAAAGCTTTACGCTTGCCCTGATGATAGATTGTAGAAACAGTGTCACATCCTGTCATGTAGCATGAAGAAACATCTGCTACTGCTACTGCTGTGGAGATAATCAGGTTGTCAGTGTCTGCTTGACACATATATCAGCTATGAGCACTTTCCATGTAGAGTGTCACGTAGAGTACGTGTGTCTAAATCTCATCTTTGTTGTGGATGGCTACGAAAGCTGCTGGGGTCGTGGTAGTTGGCATTTTTCTTCAGTCACTAGACAGACACTTTTTGCCTCTGCTCAGCTACCTTTGTCAAAGGTGCACTTCTATTTCCACTAAACATCACCACTGAATGAGCTCCAAAATATTTAAGGATGTATGAATTATATGTCCGAATAACTGCGCTAAAATTGAATCAGTCTTTGTGTATGAGCTTGTTGCTCGGTCACTTTCCCTTTTTAAAGGCGGGGTGATGCAGAAGCCAGGTAAGAGTTCTCTCCCGCTAAAATCGTTTACCAAGCAATCCAACCTGTCAGAAAGTGGTCTCTTTGTTTTAGATGGTGGTCACCTACAGCAATTAGTTATTTGGCCACAATTGTCAACCTATGCTGATGTTGGTCATTCAAAATTTCGTACACCCTTAAACATTACGGAGCTCATTTCGACGGTGGTGTTCGATAGATATATTAGTGCAAATTCGACAAAGGTAGCTGACCTGAGGCGAAGAGCCCAAAAGTGTACCTCTGGTGACATCGTGATTGAAGATACTATGTGAACCACCACGACCCAAGCAGTCTTTTTTTAGCCAGCAGCAACAATTCGATACACACTCTCGATAAAATGCTCGTGGCTGGTCTATATTATGTCAAGCAGGCAGAAGCAGACGCCGATCAGCCTGATTGTGTCTACAGCACTAGCAATAGCAGAGTATAGGTGCCAGTTATTGTCGTTGGTATGGAAACAGACCTACTGGTCATGGTAGTTGCTCGGGCAACACTTCCACATATATGTACATGCTTTGCCGCAGTAATCCTGTCATAGTCTTCAACATTCATGAATTTCAGCATGGCATAGGGAACACAACACTGGAAATCACGTGATGTTTCTTCATCGTGTGACAGGATGTGACACTGTTATGTCTCTATTATCTATCGTCATGGCAAGCGTAAAGCTTCCAATATGGTTGGCCTTTACAAGAACCGAGAGTATGACTTGCTGCATACCTTAAAAAAAACCAGTGGACACACCCATGACTAGGTAAAAGAACTCTATAGAGAAGCCTTCATTATTAAGCTTTATGGAGCAAGCAGTTTAGATCCCCTTGATGACTACCGTCACATCGCATACAAAGGGGCAATCGGTCACAGTTCTCTGGCTTCATGGAAGTCTACTTTCAACTAGTGTTTTAGCCAAGTAACATTCATACTGCACCTATCTTACAGTCCAAGAATACATGCGTAAGCAACGTCAGGATGGATCTCTTACACCTGTACAAAGACGGACATTGCTCTTGTACCCGACACTTTCCTAAACATTAAAGCATGTGGGGGCAAACCAGATGGTTGCAGAAGCTTGACATGTAGCTGCAAAAAAAACTTGGACTCTTTTGTACCTCGTTGTTCAGTAAATACAGTGGTCTCAATTGTAAAAATACAACATCAACAAAAATAGATGCAAATAATGATGATATTACCTTATCTTCAGAGGACATTAACACTGACGATACATCATTCAATGATGATGATGATGATGACTGATGCAACTAAGATTGTGCACATTTAAGGTTAAGATTCACCTGGAACTTCTGAGTGTTTAAATCTCTAACTGTATTAATGTTTTGAATTACCTTGTATCCTGAAACAGGCTTAAAACATGCTTTGTATTACTAACTTGTCTGTAAACAGAATTATTTTGATAGTACAAAATGGCGGCCATTTGGCGTGCTATTTGGATTGTGGGAAGAGCTCAAGTGTTTTTATTGGTTCTTGTGTGCTTCAAAATCTCGAAATACATATTTTATTAAGATCCTCGTGTCTCCAAACATATGTTTTGACATTTAAGGTGTGTATTATGGACTACTTGAGAAGTTTTGGGGAAAAAAGTAACAGGAAATGGGGCTATTTTGGGGCACCATTTTGGATTTCTAAAAGAGGTCAAGCCGTTTAATTGGTTGTGTGTTTCAAAATAACTAAATAAATATTTAATTGGATTCCTTGTGTTTGAAAACATGTATTTAGACATTTGAAGTGTGTATTAGAGATAACTACTTGCAAAGTTATAAGAAAAACAGGAAATTTAACAGAACAAACGGCATTTGACAGCTAAAACTATGCCCTTGACGTTGATATAAGCATCAAGCTACAGCAATATCTATAATTGCCAAATGAAAGAAGGCGCTTTTTACTTGCACAATTTTTTTGAGACACACTGTAGAAAAATTTGCAACCTGACCGAACACAAACCATCTAAAGCCACGTTGAAAACTTTGACGATTTATCCAAAATATTTACCTTTGTTGTGACAAAAATGTCATCTCGGGTGATCGTTCTATCATCTATATTCTCTTTAATTCCCGCGCCGACCTCGGCTTCGTTCATGTAAAAATAGGCACAGTCGATGTGTCGATAGCCAGCTTGGATTGCCTCCTTTACTGCATTTCGGACCTGGTCTGGTTTGGACTAGGAAGAACGTAATAATGAGATTAAAGGTTTTATGTCAGTATGGCCTCATCCAGTACCGGAGATTTCATGTGACGAAGGGGGGGGGGGCGAAACCCGGGAGGCGAAATAAAAAAATACCCTTGCGCGGGATAAAAAAAACGTCCCGAGGATACATAGTCATTAAAAAGTGGAAAGTGTGACTTTGAAATCACCCCTTCATTTTTTAAGTTTAATGATATATTTCAATCATATTTATGTTTTGAATGCTTCGCAGAAAACAAAACCTATCAAAAATGGTAATAAAAAAGAAAAAAATTATTAAGTTTTAAAAATCGAGAGGGGGACACTCTCCCCCCCCCCCCCTCATCCCGTCCTCTTCCCCAACCCGGAATCGCCGCCTATGGCCTTATTGATGTAAAATGAATGTCACACCAATACTTCTGGTAATGGTACTGGTACTGGTACTACTACTGGTACTGGAACTGGTACTACAGAATGTCCAAATGACTATAAAAAGTAGCACGAGCTTTTCGCTCTGCAACTCTTTAGGTAGACAAAAAGAGTTCGTCCAAGCATTATGTATATTTCTAGCAGTTAAGCGTCCAGGGGCCTCTTGCATAAAACTCGATTTGCGAGTTATAACCTGAATAGTTTTATATCGAAAAGTTTCATTATTGCTTCAACGTTCTAC
>JZLH01S0106291.1:0-13445 GCA_001188425.1 Eucidaris tribuloides | reverse complement strand
CCGGTGACTGGGATGACCGAGAAAAATTTGGGACCTAGAGGATTTGGCCGCGGATGAAGCTCCCAGTATAGCTCCCCTAGTCTAGGTTCTAGCCGTTTCTATTTCGGTTTAATTTCTCCGAGTTGCAGCCGGGAGTTGCAGCCAATACTCGAATATCGCGCCAAGCCGAGTGAGGGCGATTACCCCGGTGATTGCGTCGCCCGAAAATATTTATTTTCGGGCGACGCAATCACTGGGGTAATCGCCCTCACTCGGCTTGGCGCGATATAATTAAACCGAAATAGAAACGGCTAGAACCTAGACTATAGCTCCCCTAAAGTTTCCGCTATATACCGCACCTGCATGGTCATACCATGGAGCTGCTAAATGTATTTTAGTAGATCCATGGTCATACACTATATGCAATGAAACATCAATAACGGCGAACAGCTTTCCGGCCCAAGAGTGTACAATATACGTGTAGTAGCCAGTGCCTTATAGTAAAAGAATACAATTGACGCAAACATTCGGAGAGCATGATAAGTATATTGGAAATGCGACAACATATTACCATACAAAGCTCGAAGTCAAATATGCAAATTAGATTGACGCGCCAACCAGATATCAAACGAAGACAAATAATGTTCGATCTTCGGACTGTCTCCATTAGGCCCTACGTCTTCGAATGTCTGTCTCCGTTGGCCGTTGGTTGACCAACTTATGGTAGCGTGAATGTGCGGGGTATTCTGCAGTTAAGCCCAAAGCTCGAATGAATTAGCTCATGTGATGAGAGAGTGGCGCATTTGACGTTATGTGATTACCACATAAACCTCTGAACATTAGTGCCCCGGGATTACGGAATAGTGCAAATCCTGGCGAATTTGTCGCCGGTATATTTTCTGGTGGACAACATGGTGGGATCGTGTTGGTATATAGTTGCTATATGTTTTAAAAAAGAACAATATACAGTATAGCATGAAATAACAGCATTGCTTGATTGCAGCAACCGAAACGCAATGAATGACTACCATCTTGGAATGCACTTTGTAAATATACACGGTATATAACAATTATTTGGTATTTTCCCCGTGAAACATAATCCTCTATAACTTGGTTGTATACTCACAACAGAAACAACAACACGGTGGCAATCACCAGCAACCATGTCACGGATAAATTGAAGCCCAGTATTTCAACCGCCATCACGACAGGAAGTTCAGTATAACTTGGAAACTTTATGTGAAGTAGAAAACGAATTCAACGGCTCCTCGAAACGACAAACCGCTCTTACATGTGAACTACACTTTATATATGGTGCGAAAATGAATAACCGCACTTCCTTACAATACGTACGGAATACAAATAATGATAACTGAATAATACTGGTCACAAGGTTCTGTTATGATAGCGACTCAGCCGTATTGACCTTTGATCTATATCAGTTTGATATACCCATGCACCACGTCATATGATAAAAATAGATGATGAGTACAGAAATTACACGTATACTCGAGTGATGCGTTTCAAGTAAGACATGGAGTTCATTACATCAGATCTAATGTAGATTACGTGAAACGCGAGACCCTTTCAGGAGATAAAAAGGGGGGCTTGAACTATTTTCTGATGGGGGTGTGAAATTTATTTCTCTCAAAATATGTTATTCCTTCTATGTAATACCTTATTAATATATTAATATATAGAACTATGATACAATCGCATTTGATTATTGTGGAGTAATATGGTTAATCCCTAAATCGTGTTTTATTAAAAACAAAACAGCAAATTTTCCAAAATAGGGCCATAAGAATTGTTCTTTAACAGCATGTACAGTGTAAGAGCCTTATTTCAAAACTTCGAAATTGAATGCTTGAGCATTTAAGTGAAGAATGACTTACTGTCATTGATTTTTAAATTAATTCCTCATATTGCACCTGAATCACAGCCCCTACACTTTACGAAATAATGATTGCATCATCACATTAAAAAAGCCTCAAACAAATTCTATGAACATGATGAAACATAGAACCCTCTATACTGGATCTAAATTATTTAATGAGCTTCCACAAAGTGTAAGGCAGGAACAACGGTTATAATATTTTATGCGAGACCTCTCTGGTCATAGTGTTACCATGGTGTGCACTTTCAATCATTATGCTATCGAATGAACCAATTTTTTTTTCATTTACTTAGCTTTTGGTGTTCATTTTCTGCCTTATACATGGCATTTTTCTTGCGTTTGGTGTTGTTGTTTATTGTGTGTGTATTTTTTTCTTTTTTGTGTGTTTTTGTATATATATATATGTGTGTGTGTGTGTGTGTGTGTGTGTGTGTGTGTGTGTGTGTGTGTGTGTGTGTGTGTGTGTGTGTGTGTGTGTGTGTGTGTGTGTGTGTGTGTGTGTGTGTGTGTGTGTGTGTGTGTGTGTGTGTGTGTGTGTGTGTGTGTGTGTGTGTGTGTGTTTCCAATTAATGTGTGTAATGTATAAATGTATTTTTTGTCTTTATAATTTTGTTATATGTCCTTGGCAATGTTACGGTCTTGCTGAAAAATAGCTATCCAGGCTGATAGCAAGTTGTTTTAGTCGTGATTAAAGAAACAAACATACATACATACATACACACACACACACACACACACACACACACACACACATTCGCCCACATACACAAGACACAACACACAACAAAATAGACACACATACACATTCATTCATTCACTCACACACACCATCACATGCACACACACACACACGCGCGCGCGCGCGCGCGCGCGCAACCACACACCCCATCAACACAAACACACATACATACACACTCACACACATTACATCACGTGCACACATACAACACACATACACAAACAAACAAACACACGCTACGATATCGCGCATTCGCTGGGAATGGTTCTATAATTATGCATCGTGTATTCATTGGGGAAGATTACTCGAATGAAATCGATGTGTAGAAAAAAAACTCTTTATATTTTGTATCAACTTACTCTCCCTGTTTATCCTCCTTTCTTGTAAGAATGTAAAAACCGCGCGATTTGAAAAGAAAACGGAAATGGAGGGAGGGCTGACCAAACACGGGCACACAATGGACGTCGTGTTGTCCACCGTGGTGCTGATGTGACTGACAGCCATGGTTTGTTTGCAAACACTTTGCGGGTTAAATGCCCCACAATCTCATTACGATTAATAATTCCCTCTACAATCCTCATTAGCACCCTGCTGTTTACGGATTAGTCTGAACTGCGCTTGATTGACTGGAACGAATCTGGTAATCTGGAGACCGTGATTTTGAAACTGTTTTCGCATCGCAACATTCAAGCGCAAGCAAAGAGGATAATGACCTTGTACCTGGGAACATGTTTTTCCTCTCTCTTTCTGTCTGGGTACTGCTTCGTCTGCAAAACAACAGTCCATTGAGCCATGTGTCTGGATGAATAATCTCATGGTAATATATAGCACAGAATATTCAGACCAGGGAGGTGGGATTTTAGAAAGGTGCAAGTTGCACTTTTAAAGGTGCTCCCAGTGTGACATTGGTCTGCACTTTTAAAGGTGCAAAGTTGAGCATATTTTTCTTGCTGTGAACGATCTACAAAAAAGCAACAAAAACAGACATTATGTATATTTCACAAAGAAAAATAAAGAAAAGGGAAACACTCACAGAATCTGGAAACTTGCAATAAAACAGCAAACATTAAAACACTGTGATGTTAGTAGAAATTTGCCCATGAGATGCAATCTCCACGTCATAAGTAACACCAGTATTCAATGATGTATGTGCGAGAAAAACGCTAGGAAGTATTGATCAATTTTTTTTTTGAGGAGTTGTTTGTTACGTTTCAATTTAATTAATCGTAAAAGCAGCGAATCCTTATATATGTAGCGTCTCCACAATTACTTTTCTAAAATCCCACCTCCCTGTTCAGACCCAGTGTTTCTTTCTACCTGCACAAACACACAGCGCACACACATATACGCACACAGAGATTTATAGCATCTTTTTGCATGAATGACGGATATTTTTAAAGTAGGCCTAAATTTTATTGTTGAATGTTACTTTATCTGACAAGTGTGAGTGTATGCATTTTCCATGAGAATTGCCATGCTGTGAAAGTTAATTTGTCTATTAGAAATGTGGATCATGGTATTTTTTGTCACGATCTCGAAGAAAAATGACTGTAGGTAAAACGTGGGGTTAGAAACAATATACGTAATGTTTGTGATTTTTAAGATTTATGGCGTCTTAAACGATTCCATGGTAAGACCTACTATAACGATAAAATAAATCAGTGTTTAATTGAACATTTATAATTAATCAGTATAGAGAGAAATTTCAATCACCCATCCCTCATGCACCGTCAGTTTGGACATCACATATAACTACCGTTATCAGTTATACAATGCTTAAGATAAATCTTAAGAACTTTAAAAAAAGGATTAACTACCACTGCGTTTTAGGAGTTAGCGGGAACATGAATTATCTGATCGTGCGAATGGCCATCGAATTGTCACCTTGCCATCAACAAAATTGAACACAAAATACATGTGAAGAATTTATTTCCAAAAGGGGGTAGATCCACTTTTTACTATTCTGAGAAAAATTTGTGTGTGTTTTTTTTTTAATTTACCCGTATTACATTGTTTCTGCGTAAAACCAACTTAACATTAAAAAGTACCCCACAATGCGAATGTAAAACCACACTTAGAAAAAAAAAATCTGTAAGTTTTCAGTTTTATTTTTTTTTTACTTTTGTTTTTAATTTTTTGGGGGGATCTGCCCCCTTTTGGAAATAAACTAAAATGGATGTATCCCATTTGGAAAGTAAAAGCCATTTTCCTTTGCAATTTTTACCACTTTCAGCTTGAATTTCAACTTCTCATTCGTGTCATCTGATATTGCAGCTAAAATTAAATGCATTTTGACCCAAAAATCAAATTTGATGAGCAATGAATGTACCCCCTTGTGGAAATAAACGAGAGTTTATTTCCAAAAGGGGGTATATCCAATACCATTCTAAGAAAAAAAAAGTTTATTAAATTCTCCCACATTGCAAACTTCTAGTGAAACCAACTTAACCAAACAAAGGACCCTACAATGTGAATGTAAAACACACTCAAGAAAATATGCGAGTTCTTTTTTATTTACAATTTTGTTTTTTTCTATGTTTTGGATCTACCCCCTTTTGGAAATAAAGTCATTTTTCTCTTTGTGATGGGAATTTCAACTTTTCGTTTGTGTTATCTGATAAACTAAAATTGTATACACTGTAGATTGATGTAAAAAAGTCGCATTCGATGAAAAATGGATCTACCCCCTTTTGGAAACAAGCTCTTCATATATACAGTATGTTTCAAACATCCAGCAAAAGATCTCGAAAGTATTGGAATGCTACGTTAACCCTCTAAGTACAGAGAGCGTTAACCGACTAGTAACCAACCGTGGAGACCCCAAAACATTTCGAATTTGTGGATTTTATCTATCCATTATGTTTATAATTTCGATGCATACTCTACACGTAGACCACCCAATAAGCTCTCTAGCAACGTTACGTGGTTTTTAGCCTTTTTTGTAGAATAACGATGGAGCCGCACATTGTGGTTGAACACCTAAGAAAATGGAAGAAATGTTATCAAAATAAACCAGAGCTGTTTATTTACTTACGTTGAATGGTAAACTTGCACATTGTAATATCCAGGGACAGATTGGGACCAAAAACAAGGGCCCGAAACTTTGCCACAGTGCAGCCCACGTTTACAACAATTACAAACACACACACACACACACACACACACACACACACACACACACACACACACACACACACACACACACACACACACACACACACACACACACACACACACACACACACACACACACACACACACACACACACACACACACACACACAAACACAATACCCTTTGAAAATTTGACTTACAACAAAAACAAGACAAAGCACATACACATCATTCAACAAATGAACCATGAAACTTACAATTTCCAATGCATAATTTTAAATGGTGTTCTTTTTGAAGTAACAACGTTAGTAAATTCATCATTGAACTTTCGAATGCGTGAATATGTTCTGATTTAAGGTATCAACTACAGGAATCGGGAAATTTTTTAACCTCTTTTTATAACTCTTTATTTACATTTTTGCCATTATAGACAAAACCTGAGTCAACGTGAGATATGTTTTACCCCAGTCAGGTTCAACAGGTAGTTGTTACAGGTTTAAAGTTGTAGGCTAACATTGTGGAGCTTCAGTTTAAAAAAAAATGTCAAACTTTGATATCTGAGCTACATAGTAGTGTTTAAATGGACAAATAAACACCCTAGAATACAAAAGTTTGGAAAGTTATGCTGCCAATGGCAAGGTGTGCATGAATAAACAATTTCTACTCCGGTGGATGATAAAATAGCCTAGATCTGCACACAGTAAGTCTATGGGAGAAAATGGGCAGGTGAATCCGGTCAGTTTGAATGCTTGTAGATTTTCACTTTTTTAAAGCACTAAATCATCATTTTGAAATACAATTTTTCAGGGCTTCATTTCTAGACCTTATCAAAGACACTTGGTGCGTGGAGGATTATGTATAGCTCACATTTTTTAACTGTGGTAAATGATAGCCAGTGGCTTTAAGATAAGATGTTTTGTCAAAACTGTAGAATCTGAACGCAACACAAATCCAACAAGGCCTGACGTTTTTTATAGCCTGGCTAATCCCACTAAACATGCTACATGATCATTGATAAAAAAAAACTTTGACGTGTTCCACTCTAATCTTATTCGAATCCGATGTGTTTAATCTTCAAAACGGGTTTAATATTCAAGTTTTAATCCTGGTAGGCACCCGAAGGCAGACATGGCTTCATTTGTTTCTAAAAAAAAAAATGAATTTAGATTTCAGATTGATTCATAGGGAGGTGGCCTCCCTAGTTTCAAGCTGCAGAACACATTTACGTTACAGTGTCAACATTATAGGTTTATACGTATACTGTAGCGATTTATACTATGAAAAAAAATAAAATGTCAAGATATTATTTTCATGATGACATGCACACATGATGATTCTAATCTTGTTGGTAGTAGGATGTAGCAGACAGATATAGAAAAAAAATGTCGATTTCAACGAGAATATTGTGTGCAAAACGCAGAATGGGTTTGAAAGAATGTCAAATTTCAACTTCGAATTTTAGACTCTTTCGTCAAATTAACAAATACATGTACATTTAAAAAGGTCATGACAAACAATAAAACATACCCGCATAAAAGGACACAGAAGCATAGTAACAAAATGAACATGCATTTATACAGACATACGTGTGGACAAACAATTCGCAAAATAAGTAGGGAATTAACGTTCAAATTAAAGATTAAATAAATCTTGATAAGTTAAATTTCGTACATTAAGTTCAGAAGGTGGTGAAATACTGAATTGGTTCAAAAGATGCTGCAATCATTTAAATGTATATGACATACGACTGATGATTTCAAACAAAATAAACCAATCATTTACTCACCAGTTTGGAAATGGTTTACAGAAATATTGATGATTTATAAAAAGAAAAACAAATGATAAGTTTTTATTCTTCTTATAATCATCACCATTCCCGTTAACCACTTCTAAACTGGATAGTAAACGTATTAATTTGTATCAGAAAGGTCATGTCTGACATATTAACAGTGGTCCATAATTTTGATATAAAATGAAGGGGATTAGTTTATTTTTGAGATGAATGAACTGCAATTGCATATCCATAATCGATGCAGTTCATGCATCTCCGAAAAGTCGAAGATGCGTACAGCTGGCGAATGCCACATAGTCCTGAGTTCCCCAAGTTGGCAAAAGAAACTGGAGACAGAATATCAGTTCGAGACGCCATGACCTAGTTTTTTTAATTAATGATATTGAAACTGAACCAGCAACAGATCTTGTCAGCTAATTACTACAATAAGATACTGTGTAGAAGTATGGAATATTTAACTTATTAAAAATCTGAAGTGTTCAACATGTTATAATGCTTGGGATAGCATACTTTTGAAATTATTGTATCCCCATTGCAAAAAGAAATAATAATAATAATTTTTTATTTCAAATTTTAATTATTTTTATTACATACTGTATACAACTTACTTTATCTGCTTTATTTATTTTCTTTCCTTTTCTTTCGTCCTTATTTCAGTCTTCCGATCTTTCTTCTTTTTCTGGCTTCATTTTCTGTCTTTCTTCCTTCTGTTTTCTTGTATTTTATTTATTTCCCTCCATCGTTCGCTTGAAAAGAAAACTTAACTAGACATAAAACGATTAAACTAAATGGGTCATATGCAAGGAATCTGCTAGATTTATTTACCTTTCCCCCACAACAGATTATATGATTAAATAAATCTCATTCGGCACGATAACCCTGTCCTGGGCAATAGGTAAGCCTCCCTGGGTAAGCTATGCTTAAAAACCGTTACATCCCATTTATCGGCGCAGAGTGAACCAGCGAACGAGTCGAGAACCTTTTAGCGCATTATCCCATGTTAGCGGGCGACATGGGAGGCCTCTCGCGATAACATCATTAGTGTGATACCACCCAGGACCAGAAAATCACCTGCCAAAAATAATGTGTAGTAGTTAGACAAGTTACAAATTTGAGAGGCTGACAAGAACATGAAAATTGCCTACGTCGTAAGTTGTTACAGTCATGGACAAAAGTATGGAATATGTTATTTTTCTAGCAAATGCCGTTTTCAATCATATCAAGCACATGTTTCTTGTCCTGAAGTAGAGCTCATTTGATCTTAATTGAGAGAGAAACGAATGTATTTTGATGTTTGCATGGGTGATTGATCATTGATCGTGAGAAATCTGCACCTTAAAACAGGGCTATACAAAGAAATAAAAATATCTCAAACTTTTGTCCATGACTGAACGTAGAAATTATCATGACATCGGGTACGGATGACGAAATTCAATGACTAATAGCCTGTATGCAGGGGCGTCGAGCCCGGAAGGGGGGCTGGGGGCAGTCGCCCGTCCAATGAAAACATTGGGGGCATCGTTTTGCCCCCAACAATTTTGAAAACTTGCAAATTCATAATAATTCAAAAATATGTTTAATAATCAGTGCAAGCGCACTACGAAACCATTAATGTTAACATAATCACAAGTTTAAATTTTGCGGCGAGCTTTGCATGCAAAATATCGTATTTTGGATTTTGCGAGCGGAACGCGCATTTTTTTTTATTTATTTTTTTTATTTTTTTTATTTTTTAATGTATTTATTTATTTATTTTTTTTTATTTTTTTTGTTTTTTTTATTTTTATTTATTTATTTATTTTATTTTATTTTTATTTTTTTATTTTTTTTTTTTGGGGGGGGGTTTCTGACGTATGCCCGCTCCCCTTCCCCATCCAAAAATGGATCGATGCCCCGGTACATATGATTTGCATCCCGGTAGATGCACGCATGCACGAGGTACACAGTCAAAGAGTTTCTGGCAAAATATCTCAATTTTGTTTGGTCAAAAGTGTGCAAAAATTATTTGATGCCGAAATGAAATGTTTGATTGGTTTTATGAACAATGCAAATCAAACACAATGTTGTTTATGAAGTGAAAATACACGTTTACAAAACAATAACTAATAAACTGAATTTACAAAACAAACAAACGTCAAGGGTTTAATTCCGTAATAATGATTAATGATCATTATGTTAAAAGTAGATGATCCCTTTCGCACTCATGAAACAAAATAAAATATCATTTTAGCTCTTAGGCTACTTGTGAAGGTCATGTCTGTAAAATTCGAATATCGTAATTAACTAGAATTTGAAAAAAATGCACAAAACGCTAACTGCCTTTAGCCTGTGCGACTACTGTGCAACTATTACCACAGCGTTCATTTATTGGTCATTGATTATTGAATGCACGATTGATAGTGTATAAATTTTGTCATGTCGCAAGAATATGGTGGCCATGTTTAATTTTGAAAGGAATTTCTCTTATCATACATGAACACCTTTGCAGATCACGAGTCTAAACTAAAGGCTGAGAAGTAATCTCGGTTGTACGATAATTCACTTGAAATCTAAAGGTCTTTATAATTCCGACGGAAAAAAAAGTTGTTTGGATATTCATAAAACAAGGGCGTAGGCTGGTTTGGGCATGGGGAGGTGCACATCTCGGGGAGGTGGAACAGGGAGATGCACATCTTAGGGAGGTGGAACTAAAGTTGAGAAAATCAGGCGTTGAAAGTAAAAAAAAAGTGGTGCAAATTTCTTCTTTTTTTTTTGCTATAACGGTGGAACTCCTAGGGCTTTGCGGGGGGGGGGTGCACGTGCACCCAGAGCATCCCCCCCCCAAGCCTACGCCCTTGCATAAAATGACATTTACATGTACTTCTGTATAACAGTGTACTGCTCATGCAAAAGAGAACCACATCATTTCCTTACGTATACGTGTCTGTTATAATGATGATCTTTCATTAAAATTTTGTTCATTCCTCATAATTATCATAATTGTAAGTTGTGTTGCGGACAGTTGTGATAGTCGAGGAGATTAATTACCAGGTCATATCCATCATTTCACATTTAAATTCCTGTCTATATTCTTTTTGTGCTGCTGACAGTCTGTTTAATAATCTCGTCTGAGCCTGTTAATGTCCTTCATTTAATGTGAACATATTTTCGCCCAGGCTATTAACAAAACTTCACAGGATAAGATCCGATTAGTTCGGTGACAGCGTATGCAGTAGCTGACTGTATAATCTTAATCCGGAAACCAACACAAAAAGGTGCAAATGGCTCTTTTGTTCTCGTGTTGTCGACTACAAGGGATTAAGGTCCATGTTGTCCACCGAGCGTGGGAAACCTGTCAACTTGACCGATGGCCAACTGTCAGAGGCATGTCAGGAGAAATAACAAAATCAAACACAATTGCGTAAGACCTTTACCACGTGGTTAGGATTCACGGTGTCACTTGAACTTCAGAACTTGTTAGGGGGAGGGGTCCGATCCACATTTGGGGGCTATATCAGGGACCTTGGAGTGAAGAGGAGAGTAGTTGGCCAGTGACCTTTCATCGGAGCATGATCGAGGACTCTCTACATGTAACCTTCCGTTCTGAACATTTTACATGCCATTTGATTTCAAGTTTTGCCTTTCGACTTATCTGCTCGTTCGTTCGTATATTTGTGATAATCTCACATTTGGTTATCGAAGTCATAGAGGCGTTTGTGATTTTTGAAGGAAGTTTTCGTCTTCTAGCGTGCCGTTTATTTGATCATAAAGCTAGTTGTTGGATTTTTTCGGTAAGTTGGCGGACGATTGTTTTTGATATTTAGTTAAACTGTTAATCTTGCTCAATTTATAGTGACAAATCTTGTAGTTGAAGTTATAACGGTATTAAGTTTCATTCAATGTCATTCGAATGCCGGTTTTTCGTCCAATGCATCACAACAACATCAAGTCCTGTGTTTTTATCGATCTTTTACACAAAAAAGGCTTTGATTCAGTATGGAGTTCCCTGCTGCTGCATAGCTTCCTTACGGTACTTGGTAAAGCGTCGAGGGCCTAACGGGGTTGACAAACTTTGCAAATGTATTTTTTTTTTACTAATGCTTTTTATATAAGATCAGAAATCATATACCATGAATGACAAATATTTCTACCTGTTATGAAAGTAATTCTGCTGGTAAAGACCAACTTTTTGATTGTCAGTTTATTTATGAAACCAAATGATTTGTGATGTATGATCCTGATAACATGTTATGAATGTACTATAATACTTTTCTAAGGAAATTCATTGCCGTAATTCAATATTGGGCGCTAGTGCATTAACATTTTTTCTCAAGAGTACATTTAGCTTAAAGAAGTAATTGTTTTTTTAACTTATATCGAGTTATTCAAGTTTTTATTCAGTAATTTATTAATATATTTTATCTATTCATTCCATTTAGTAATATATGCAAGGCCTTTTGTTCGGCTTTGGTTTCATGTTGTTTCATGAAACACATAGGCTATTGAAACTTTCAGATTTTAGTAATTTTGTCTGACTGTCTTGTATGTCATCTAAATCCATGTAGGTGTGTGCGAGTGCCTGTTTATGTTCATTTGTTGTGTGTGTGTGTGTGTTTGTACATGAGTGTATTGTAGACCATGTATTTATTTTTCATATTGAGCGTAAATTGTCATTAAGGTCGTCCGTCTCAATCTCAACTTGCTTCTCAAGTATGTCTCGTCAGAATCTATCAATTATTTCCATGTCAATATTCATTTTAACACCACTCTCCTTTGTATGTAGGCTAAAACACTTCCCTTGTGAACATGACGCCGTGGGTCATTTCATCGTCACCTCCTGCACCACCATCGCCAAAACTACAGCATCAGGAGGACGCGCAGGACGGGCAACTCATAGCTGGACAGGTCGCCGTTCCTGCGCCTGCGGGCAGTCGCACACCACCAAACGCCGCTCCAACTCCGACCATCACGAAATCATCGTGCACCGATCTCCCGAGCCACACCCACGCCGAAGTCCGGCAGGACACCGAACGGGGACGGGTCACCCTCACCAGTGGTCATGGTCGTGATGGTCGTCCACCACTAAACGCCGCTCCAGCCCCGCCCGTCAAGAAATCTTCTTCGCGCGTCGATCTCCCGGGCTACACCTACGCCGAGCTGATCGCGATGGCCTTGCAGTCGTCGCCCACCGGCATGATGACGATCACGGAGATCCAGAAATTCATGAAGGACCGATTTGAGTGCTTCAGGACGTCGTACGGAGGCTGGCGGAACAGCATACGACACAACTTGTCGGCCAGAGAGTGTTTTTACAAGGTAATTCGAGAATTTCATTTATAGTTGATGTTCTCATTTTTTGTTTGTTTTGTTTTATGCTCAGTGGTCGCATTTAATTCCCCATTCGGCGGTGCTCAGAAAATGGGCACAATTACACAATTAATTTTTTTCACCAATTCAGCTGGACCTCCTATGTTGAGTCAATAAACAGAAAATGTACGAAATGTACAAAATACAGTCATTTACATGACTCCTGCAATATTCTGTGTTACATCGCGTGATAATTATTAACACTATGTTAGTTAATCATTATTGAGCATTATTATAGTTGATCAATCATGTATAATGAATTGACAGAAACTAGCATCATTCATTTTATTTATTCCCAATTTTTGTGTCAGGTACCGATGGTTGATCCCAAGCAGCGCGGTCGAACACACTACTGGATGTTGAACCCCCACTGCGGTCACTGTCGCCAGGGCAACAGTCTCAGCGATGTCGCCCGGCAGTGGAGATACAGGAGGTCGGCCGTGAATAGCAAACGACAGAAGAGAAGGAAGCAGCAGCACCCGACGAGAAATGCCGATGGTCTGGAGTTGGAGACGCGAATTTCACACCAGCAGACAACACCGCACGCAAACACGTCGCCCGTAAATTCCCCATCGGGA
>JZLH01S0106281.1:24529-36447 GCA_001188425.1 Eucidaris tribuloides | reverse complement strand
TCTTTTACTTATAAACTGCTGGATTCTGTATTAATCTTGGAAAGTTTTGGTTCTGGAAAACAAAGTAAAAAAATTAGCATTTAATTATTGGTCCATTCTTTATGCACAGTGTAACACTGTTTGGTGGAATAATGAGTCCATTCATATGTAACAATAGTTGTATGTTATTTCAGGATATTGATTTAGTCTAGAAGTTGTAGAATCACAATACATTGATGTATTTCTGACAACGACATATCCAGGAAGGATTACCGGAATACTCGTGCAGTTTAATTCATAATAATATTATAGAGTTTTGCAGAAAGAAATCAGAATAATTGTTCTGTGTTTATTTATATGAATACATCTATATTTTCGCTGGAATATGAAATAAGCTAGGGTTTTTCAGCAGTTGTCATGACAATGTTTGGTTGCATAATATTTTTAACAGCTTTCGACATGGATGAGCTGGGCTCCTCCTTCTCTTCCCCATGCTCTGCCTGGTAAAATGTAGCGGCCAGCGGAATACTGGTACGACAAGCCATGATCGTCGACATCTTGTTTCTCTTGGTTCTGTTTTCTGCGAACATCGAAGCGATAATTATCTGCTACGCTTGATCATCTTGGGTGTTATAAATTTGTGTTAGTTTATTATGTAGCCAGTAAATTAGATGCTGTCTATGTGCTTGTGGTGAAATCAGCATTGAAATATTTTCACAGCCTGCCAAGTGAAATGTACATACAAGCAATGTGAAACATGCTAGATACGTTGGGGGGGGGGGAGGTGTTAGCTAATTAGCATAATAAAGAGGCCTCAGGTGAATGATGCCAGTGTGTAAGTTCAGTGACCTTTCATGCCTTTAGGCCAATGTTAGTTATGAATGGAATAGTTTAGATAGTTGTAGAAAAGGTATTTTCCAGAAAACCATTGTGTTTATGACTCTGTTATATTTAGAAATGGATCCATAGATCTTTCTAGATGTACAGATTTTAGTATATATATATATATATCAGGATGTTTTTGGACATGAGTTTAGAGTTTCTGTCATCTTAGCTCATTAATAGTATCCTGCGTTTTGGAGTTTATCGTGACCTTGGTTGGATACACAACTTTATATTTACATGAGAGTTTCTCTGTGTGGATATATACCTTCTTGTTTTATAGTGCTTATGAGATCCTGCCTGAGAAAGCCTTACACTGTGTGCATTAATATTTGATTACTCTACATGTATATTATCTGCGGCAATTGGGAATAACTTGTGAGACGTGTGACATCTGGAATTTCTGCTACACCTTGCTATACTCTGCAAATGGGACATTATACCAGTCATACCAGTGGGTTTCTATAATTTGTAATCATCTTGGATCATCTGTTTGGACTTAATTAACTGAAAAAATCTGCTATTCAGCCGTACAACATTCTGATCAATATTGCGATCATAATTTGGGAATACTGGATCGGATTATTACCTGGGCATCAACTAGAGCCGCGGATTCATTCGACTACAGAATCCTTTAGCATTGTGAATTAACATTTACATGTACGTAGAGTAAGTGATAAAACATTGTGAAAACTTTATTTGGTTTTCAAGGGAAAATACCCCATATAATAAATACTTGTTAAATTAAATATTGGTATCATTTTGTTTCATCTTTTCGGTTGTGAACTGATCGTAACATGGGCATCATCGTGATCTTCTCGGTTTAGCACAGCAAATGCGTTATGAGCTACTACGAACAGTGAAACCGGAACATTGCGATAAGTATGGGCAGCCCATTATGTACATCCCAAAGCTAGCAATTCGCAGACATTCTGTTTTGTTGGCCATGTCTTAATGCCTTTAGTTTTACCCGGGTAAAACATGATTAAGATATCAGTTGAATTGTGTTAACATATGGAGTATTAATTCAATTGTCCTTTTCTTCTTGAGCACTCAATGTTTATGTTAAGTTGAAAAGAAGAGAAAAGTAAAATCATGATTAATACTGAAAGTGAATATTAAATACTTTACTCGCCTTGCAGATACAGGTAAAGCAAGTTACTCTATAATTATGACAAGGGTTTGATTAATCCTCAGACTGCACAAGTCCTTGATTTAAATGGTTTATGATCATTACTCACACAGTGAAGATAAGACATATTGATTACTGAACTCTCATATAAGTGAAGGAATATTTCATTTGTGTCAAGTACGTGTCATTAAATTCCATGCATTTATCGTGCAGTTTTTTATGTTGTGAACAATCGCTCCCTAACAGAACTGAACTTATCGCCAGACAGCGCAAACTCAGCGCGAAGACCTGATGACAAGGAGATGCTTGACAAAAAATATCGCCAATTCAGGCACCACAGCAGGACCAAATTTCTTCGTCGGCCTGGCACAAGATGCTTGACGAAACAAAATTAGGCGATAGAGACACCACAGCAATACCAGATTTTCTTCGTCAGCCTGGGGCACAAGATGCTTGACGAAACAAAATTAGGCGAGAGAGACACCACAGCAATACCAGATTTTCTTCGTCAGCCTGGCAAAAGCTGCTTGACGAAAAAAAAAATCGTCGATACAGGACGAGATTTTCTTCATCAGCCTGACGAAAGAAATTTCGTTACGCACCAGACTATGACAAATAAAAATTGGGCGATAGAGACACCAGCTGGACGAATTTTTTTTTTTGTCAGCTTGACGAGTTTTTTTTTTACAGTATACGGTAGGTAACAGAATACAAACCTGACGGAAATGTTGTCTCGAAACAAAATTGTTCTCGTACAAAGCACTATGCTATCAACCCCCAATTACTATTCAAACTCTAGACATAGTCATAAATACGTACAGTGCACAATTCTCTATAGCTTTTATATTGCATGAGAAGTGTTTGTTGGAGGTGTTTGAATGTTCGAGATTATATTTATGAATAGTAGCAATATTCCCTCCTATAGCAATTAAATTTCATTCTGATAAAAGTTTTACACGCCACTAGTCCGAAGTCCAGATAGGTTAAAAATCTTTGTAGAAAGGTAACTTCGCATATCGTTATGGTTCAACATTACTCTCATTTGGTAAGACTGACGCGTTCATTGCGGCAGAATTCTTCTCGACCTCCGACTTGAAGTTGTCGCAGCCATGCAGTTCGACGATATCTTGCTAATTCTGGGGGAGTTTGGTCCGTACCAGAGACGTGTATATGCCATCGTCTGTATCCTCGTGTTTACATCGTCATGGGTGTCGATGATACAGGTGTTTTTGAGCGCATCTGTGGATCACTGGTGTGCGGTAAGGCATTAAAATCCTACATTGTAAAAATACTAAACACCTTTATCAACACTTTTCTGTGACACCTTACAAACACTTGAACACGTTTACCTGGAAATCAAATACGTTTAAGTGTTTGTGTGTAAAAATGTGACCCGCCACGACAAAATGAGACACAAGTCGGAGATGTCCGAGCCGAGAAAATCGTGTCTAAAGTCAAAATTGGTTGTCACTTATGATTTTCAGTTTTTTAACTTGTCTTGAAGTATAAAGTCTTATCTTTATCATGTAGAAGTTTCGGAGTGAAATGATGAAGGGAAAGCTATAAAAAGTGTGTTTTTCTGGAGCAGTTTTTTTCGGTTTCGGAAACGAGTGCGAAAATTCAGACCGGAGGCTGTGGTATAGGCTCCGCCCCATAGCAACGTTGGTGAATTCTGATTGGTTATCGCAGAATGCTAATTTACATACTCCCTTGTACATCGCTTGCGTTTTACCTATGTGTGTGGTTATCAATCATACTTTCGTGTTATGACATCGGTTTTTATTGCTGATCTTTTCTGGTATCAGAAAAGCAAGATAGTCGTTAAATTTTGTTTATTCTGAATTTAGTGTGATAACTTTCATACACAGCGCCTTTCTTAGGTATGTTTTTTGTATGTCCAACGCATAGCGCGAGCAAAAACGAGTGGGCCTGCAAGCTCAGAACAACTCGCTGAAAAGTTAACAAGTATAGTTTAAATGTTTGATTGGAAAACAGAACGCAATATACCTGAAGTTTTGAGCTCAATGTGCACTTTTCCATGATTATACCCATGGTTCTGTTGCCCTATATTTACCATAGAATTTAGATGACGGTGATCGCGGCCACAATGAAACCAAATTGGCCATGCAATCTTACACCTTGAATCCAGTTTAGTTCCTTCTACGAAAGCGAGAACTACATCAATTTCATTTCACTGTTTGTGTGTGTGTGTGTGTGTGTGTGTGTGTGTGTGTGTGTGCGTGTGTGTTATATTTCGAACTAATGGGTGATCGCATTAAATGCATCAACGTTTATACTTGGAAGAAAACGTGGACTCAGAAGTACATGGACGAGTGCTGCATCTCACGCTATCAATGGAGACATGACTGTGTAATTTCCAGATAATCTGCATTGACATAAAAGACTGATTATCACATTGGACGTGCACTCGTACACAATAAGAAACGCTATTGTTTCCAAACAATACGTGTCAAGTAGAACGCCAGGGACACTATTTAGCTGCGAACGGCCATTCAATACCTCCTCGACTCAAACTTTGCATGCAGAAATAGCCTATCCATCGCCCATTTATCGGGTAAAAGTCTCCATAGAAAATCGTGCCAAAAATGTTCCAGAATCATTATCGCAAGACGGCAATATGCCCAAATGTTGGGGCGCATTTTCAGATATCTTTATAGTTTATCTTTAACGGCAATTCATACAAAAAATAGTGCTGTGAAAGTGTTGAAGTTAGTCTTGAATTTGTTTTTTTATGTTGCAATATTTGTCTTTTTCATGACTTTATGTGTTCGTTTATTTCGATCGTTATTGTTTTAGTTATAGTCATAATTTTTGTCTATGTGTTCTTTTTGTTTAGATTATAATATTTGTATGTCTTATGTAAATGTACATTTCATATGCATTTTTCAGTACTTGTGTTTTAATCGCATGGACTTGCGGAAGAGGAGCTTTTGGCTGAGACAAGTGGTGTCGTATTTAAATAGATAAAATACAATACACACACAGAGGCACTCACCATATTGAAACGCACTAACAAGGACAAAAGAGAAATGCTTCATGATTAATCATAAAGCTCCGTACTGATTTGTTTCATGTTCTATCACCGTTACCGATTTTGTATCAATAGGTCAATGCAACAAATGTTCAGGTCGACATTATGTCGGCTATTCTATATGAATATCTTGACAGCACTATGCTGTAAAAATCGTATAGCCATTAGTGCTTTAGTGATATAGCAAACATGTGTCTAGAAAATGTTCAGATTAACACCTAATGATTAAAAATTGGACACGGATGTCTAGTGACTTAATACACAACGTTTAGCCTCGAACATGTTTACAAAGTGGTAGCACGAATGTTTTTAGAAATGTGTTTAATTGCTAAACACAGTTTTTACAGTGTAGCTAAAACAGTTTATTCTAGTTGTACAGTATTGTTGAATTGTCCACAGATGTGTAATATGAATCAATTATACTACGGGGAAGCAAAGGAGAATAAGGAGTAAAAATAGTGTGTACTCACACGTGACTTTTTCTGATAAAACCATGGAAACTACATCAACATGACATTGTAAGCTTTGAACGTTGCTGTGAAAGTCTACATGCGGCCTTTTAACAATGCCATGAATTTTCATTGATAAATTCGTGTGATGCTCAATACGAATTTCTAATTATAGTAAGTGATAATGTCAATATTTTAGTCGGGTCCATATCGTGTTTCCCCTCTTCCTCACCGTGTTCTTCATTTCTTTTTCTCATTTTCTCACCTATACATGCATCTGTGCATGTACTTCACTTCTTCTCTAATCTTTTTCATTTCCTTCATTTTCTTTTTCTTCTTCCATGCATACGTTTTTTATTAACAATGTTGTGCTACTGTCTAAAAAAATAATTCGTGCAGATAAAGCAACAGTTTGTTTGTTTTTACATGGAGGTAGGGTATTTCTTAATAAAACTTGAGAAAACGTTTTACTGCTTTGCAAACACGCCATACATTAATGGGACGTTAGAACGAAAGACATGTAACTTAAGAGTAAATTAATCTATACTACTCCAAAACATTGCGATCCATGTACAACAAATAGATTTAAATAAAAAATAAAGTCGGATCGTCTTTCAAAAATTGAGTTCAGAAGGTTCACTCGGATAATTGTTGAAACTGTCTGTATTTTATTGTATTTATTTAGTTTTAGTACACACCACAAATATAAATATACAGAATACAATTATTTAAAACTGAAAAGAAAACATTTGGCTGAATGATTTCTAGTAGTGACATTATACATAAAGTATGTATGCAACAACAATAAATATAAATTGCTTTTGGGTGGTATGTAAATTTTATTTTATTTTAGTCACGTCTTTTTTTTTTTACAATTCTTTGCAGACCCAATAACGTAAAATCAGTCAATCTTCGCAAATTTTGTGTACAATGTAACGTTATTTGGCCTTGCTGTGAAGCGTAACTTGAAAATAGGGCTCAGATAAAAAAAAAATGAAATAAGACCACTTGTTTCCTGGATAGTTGATTAGATTTGTGTTTTAAAATCAAAATGACCCAATGAACTCAATAATAACGTTTATATTCTGTCGTTCACAAAGGGAAACTGTAATCATATTTTAAGACGATTGCACTAATAAAAAATATTTTATTTTCTTACAGTATCGCTGAGATTTGCGTAATTTTCAATATCATTATTATTAGATAAATGTGAGTGAATTATAAGTTTACAATGTTTTGGCATTTTGGAAGATCACGGCATAAGATTAGAATGTGAAAAGCCGAAATCGGATAATAACAAGCGACACGATACCAGCACGCACATACATGCATACACGCACACATAAACAAATACACGTACACACACACAAAAACAAACAAGAAAACGTGTGTCTGCACTCGAGATTATTTCGATATCCTTTCACCGTCAACTAAGTCGCAAAACCAATAGTCCATTGATTATTCTTATTTTCAAACATTTCCCTGGAACAGAAGAGCGACGCGTTCATTAACAGACACTTTTATTTTGTTGATTCCATTGAAACTTTTCGCGTATACAGAAAGCCCTTACGCCAAAGACGAAAGACGCGTGTGGTGTGAATGAATGGAAACACGGATCTTTGAATTCCAATCACTGCACGGCAACAAAGAAATCCCCTCACTTGTACATTGATTGTCCTTTTGTTATGACGCCCTAATTACCAAGTTTGCTTGTATCATGTGTATAGAAAGTGCTCTCGTCCATTCTGTTTAGAACGCGAAATACGGGTTGTAAGGGGGTTACTTTTGTTTCCCCACAATAGAATCGCAGCAGATCATTGTAGTGATGCCCCGCAACGGAAGAATATGTACAGACATGTATGTTGTCTTTGCATAATGCAACAGTTTCTTGTCAGTCCGTTCTTATTTTCAAACAATCATTGCCCAAACAGATCACCCAGTGTTGCTTTCATTACTAGGATTGCCGCAGCCGACCTTTTTGTTTGACTCGTTCATTTTTTTAAATTCTTCGCGCTATAAGCAAACCAATTCTTTCTCTTACTGTTGGCCATACATCATATCGCCAATACCTAAAAGTAATGTATAGCAATTCAATATTTTGATTTTAGACCACACAATTACCCAAATAACTTTTCCAATTTACCCAGGATTTTATTTTTACATGAAGATTAACAGAGAGACTAAAAAAAACAGACCTCGTATAACTGGATGATTGTGTAAATGTTAAATGACGGGGTGGCCGTTGTATAGTATTAATTTTTTCTAAGAAATATCTCAACCATTTTATGTTCGCTTACAGAATTACAGCGCGCGGATTTCGTCAGGTATCCCAAGGCGTGTTTGTGTGTTTGTGCAAGTATCTAGAATTGAGAATTTGTCATTATAGTTAGTAGTTGACGAAAGAACTGGAACAATGAAATGTAATTAATGGAATGATCGCCATGGTGATTGTCGTTATAACTTCTGTATTTTATTACTAACATTATTTTGATTAGTATCATAAAGTCCTTTTCAGAAAATTAGCTTCACTGATCAGCAAACAATTTCCCGTAAATCAATGGTAACCACGCACTTTCAGATTTGCAGGTGCCCTTAAAATGCACTAGACTTTCCGAAACTAGAAAGACCGATATTGTCGCCCGTTTTATAACTCAGAAAGGTTAGGTTAGATACACCTTAAAATAGTGCAAGACTTGATGAGGAAATTCACAGGCAAATAGTTAAGAGAAACTGATACATGCACTTGAAAATCTGAAACTAGAGTTCGAGCGTGCATTCTGATTGGCTGAATGCATAATTACTGTAACCGCTTAGAGGACCAATCACGGCGTGGCTTTTACTAACGCTACGCCCGAGCGAACATTGGTTGCTACGGGCCCTCAGCACGGTGTGAAAATCTGGATCGCATTCTTGATCGCACTCGAAACGGAAGTTTATCTTTCAAGGCGGTTTTCTCGAAATAAAAAATCTCAAAACCCCACAACATTCTCTCGTTTAAACCACGATATCTCAGCAATGGAGTACTTCTATAAGTTAATTTATATACTAAATTAAAGCTGAATATATGGAGAAAAGGATTATGTCAATATCTCAAAATTGACCTCCCCCGACTTGTGTCTCATTTTGTCGTGGCGGGTCACAAATAATAAACGCGTCAACAAACATTTTTAAGAACACCTTGATTTGCACACAAAAAAACTATTAACGCGTTACGATTTTCAACACCTAAACACTTCAACGTGATTATGAAATGTGTTCAAGTGTATATGAAGTGTTCCAGCACGAACTTTTGATATCATGTAGGTGCATTATAGACTTTCTGACTAAACGTGTTTATGATTCCCAGACATACGTGTTCAAGTGTTTATACAGTGTTACAGAAAATGGTTGTAAAAGCGTTTAGTATTTTTACAGTGTATAGCGGTCGGAATTGGATGACAATTGGGATACGGGAGAGGATCCAGGAAAACCATGCATAACTTAAATCAATTCGCTTCCGCTAACAAGTCTGCTTTAATTCATCAGCAGAAAAACTTCTATGGAAAACGGTATAGACCGTGTTCTTGAGGGGGTGCGGACATTTGCTCCGGTAACATTTCCTCGGGTGACAATATCTCTGACGACAAAGGGTTAGGGTTAGGGTTGCCATTGAGTTTCTAGTTCAGAATAGGTTTAGGGTTAAAATTTAGGTTGAGGTTAATAGGATTAGTGAATAAAATAATCGCCGGCGCACATGTCATCATAAAGGCTTAAGAATGAAAGGAAATAAGAGTAATTTGATTGAATTCCAGTTTTAAAACAAACAGAGGTTCCCCATTATCAAATTAAAAATAAGGAAAAATACCGATGTAGACAAGGAGCTATGAAAATCATGATACTGACCTTTAGTTTATTCCGTATTATTTACGTTACAAACGTGCAATTTTTACACTTAAATAATGTACAGTCATGTATTGTGTCATCATATATATATCTAGCAGTTAAGGATAAAATCAACTGTCATAAACATTTACAGCATAACGTTACAAAACAAAAATCACAATTATGAAACATAATATGACGTTCTGTCTACAAAACACGAACTGCTTAGTGCAGAAAACCATTAGAAACCATTGTGCTATTAAACAGTCCGTTTATTCGGTCTGACAAATTTCGTTTGTTTACTACATTATAAAAACAATACGAGTCAGGATTACAAAATTCAGTTTGGGACAGAATGTAAATCTGTAATAATGGTCAGACACAGGTGAATTGCACAGGTGAATTTCCCGAATCTTTCAACCTGATTTCATTAATTGCTATGCTTGTTTAATGCAATTCCAATCCTCAAATCAAAGCGAGAGGAATAATTTTTGTTTCATCTAGTTTAAAATTCCAGACTGCTTTGAGTTGTTGTTGTGTTTTAAATAAATAAAAACCAGCCCTAAAACTCGACAGTTATAACTCTTTTTTATTACATTTATTGGTTTACTGAACTAGTAAATTGAATGAGATCAAAGATTTCTTCCTTGATATCAATGGAATTACGACGGTGGCTACAAAAACTTCCATAAGTAAACATTGCTTTCATTTTTTACGAGGGTTTTAAAGTTTTATTCCAACAATAAATTTTGCGTGTTTTTTTTTCTTTCAGTAATAGGTATAGGATTATGAAACTCCACATATAATATAGGATGGGTCAATTTGCCCGTAAATATATTGTCATAATCCCTAAAGGTATTGACGTGTGTATACATTATGTCGAATTTACGTTCATCTTCCCATCCATGAAACCGTCCAACACTCCACCACATTAAAATTATCATATTTTCATTTCATTTCATTTCCACATAAAGCATAAAAATAACAATACAAATCATACAGACAGAAAACATACAAATACATTTCAGTGCTCTCTCTCTCTCTCTCAGTCAGGTGTTACAGGGTACGATGTTGTGGTCCACACGATTCTCCGCCACATCTTTCTTATCTGTCATGTGCTGCCCTCACTGCCTCCGCCAGACTTGACCCTGTTATGTTGGTAATGTCCTTGAGCCAGGATGGTAGGGGGGGGGCAGCCTCTCCTTTGTGTTCCATATACTTTGCCTGTGATCACTTGCTTATCTAAACCGTTGGGTCGAATAGCATGTCCAAAATAGCTTAGCTTCCTCTTCCTGATGTCTTTCATCATTGTGAGCTCAGTTCCAGCTTTTTCAAGAACCCAGATGTTGGTTCGCCTTTCTGTCCATGACATCCTTAATAGCCTCCTGTAGCACCACATGTCGAAAGCATCCACCCTCTGCTTGTCTGCCCTTTGCATGGAACAGGACTCACTTCCATACGTAGCAATAGGAAAGAAAGTTGCTCGAAGCTAGTCTCAGTTTCAGTTTTAGTCGGATTCTGCTGCTCCTCCATATATTTGTTATTTTCATTGTGCACTATTTGCACTGTGTCCCGTGTTTGTGATCGTAGAATCGAGGTAAACAAATTCATCCACCTCTTCGATCTTCTCGCCATCAACCATGAATTCACTTGCACCCACTCTGTCCCTGTCTACTACCATGATTTTTGTTTTCGTGACATTGAGTAGAGGTCCTTTGCTGAGCTTTTCATTTTCACCAATTTAACCATCTCTACCAGTTCTTCCTTGCTGCTACTGATGAGTGTTGTGTCATCTGCAAATCTAAGATTACTATTCTGAGCCCCCCCCCCATCTAAACACCACCGTTGAACTCCTTTTTCACATCCCTCATGATCCGTTCCGCATAAATAATAAATAGATATGGTGACAAGATGCAATTGTCTGACCCCTCTCCCGATATTGAACCATTCGGTATCACCAAGTGATGTTTTCACTGCTGACTGCTGGTCTTCATATAACTTGGCCATGAGTGCAACCAAATGCCGAGGAAAGCCCATCTCAATCATTGTTCTCCATAATTGACTGTGACTGACGCAATCGAACGCTTTAGAATAATCAATGAAACACAGTCATGTAAAGCGGTAAATTGCACCCCCTGAACTTCTCAATGAGCATCCTAAAAGCCTCGTCACACTATGACAATGGCATTGCGTATCCATTGCGAATAACATTTGACATTCGCTCACACGCTATCATTTCGTTGGGATCGTGTGACTCGTTGCATACGTTTTAATACGCAACATACGTTTGTTGTCTATCCGTACGCGTGAAAAATTTTAAAGCATGCTTAAAATTTATCGACGTAAGCCAAAACGTACGAACCATACCAGACGCGTACCTCTGAAGTTGCAATGCGATGTTTATTCGTTAACAGGAGCGAAGCGATAAGTCCAATACATTTCCATTGATCTACCATAATGAGGCCCTTTTTGCGAACGTTTTGCGCTGTTGGCAGCGAATTGAAAATTAATTTACTTTTCATGTCTATCCATGTGGCTAATCATGGCTTATAGATTGTTTCAT
>JZLH01S0106281.1:0-16900 GCA_001188425.1 Eucidaris tribuloides | reverse complement strand
ACGCGCCGATAGCCGAGTGAGGTCGGCTTACCCCAGTGATTGCATCCGCGACAATAAGAGTTTATTTCGGCGGCGGATGAATCACCTGGGGTAAGCGCCCTCACTCGGCTATGCGCGTTATCCGGATTTTGCTTGAAATCGAGCGGAGAAAATAAGGACGAAATAAACTCGGCTACGAGCTACGACTACATCGGAGCTGCATTTGCACACTGAACTCGTACGAGTGGAATGGCCCAGCGAGCGCTGCCACGTTGATTGGCCGTGAGGCCGTGAAGTCACCGGACAGTATAAAAGACGCATCTTGCAGCATACGCAAAAGCCAAACGCGATTGCGTTGACGCTTGCTGGAACCGATTGTCGTTGCTGATAATTTCTTTGATAATTATTTCACGATTTACGCTTGTGTTTATACATCTAGCTGTAAGGCGGATTATGAACTGGGAGTAGTCAGATGCGGTGGCCGGTCTTGCTGCTGCTTATGCATGATTGACACAATCGCCCAGATACTCTGTGTAAAAATCGGTAAAAAGGGGACGTTACACTTTCACATGCATGATTTTTTTTTTCATGATATTGACCTGCACATGTATTTCTAATGGAATTGGCTGCGCAATCATAGTTCTCAATCTCCACTCTCTATATTGTGGTAATTTGGCTTTTACCCACAACTAACCATTGTACTCTTGTCATTACATTGACAGGCCGCAACATGATTCGTGGAAGTCCTCTTTGAACATGTTGAAGAAATGCTACGTGCGACGCTTCCATAATTCTTGTTTTTAATTTTTGTATTGCAATTATTGCCAATAGGTTCCACAGTGGGATGTCTACAATTGCAGCAAATCGGGTTTGTCGATTGATGACTGTAACGATGCCAAAAGAATCTCGAGCATCCCAACAACATCGAACGGGAGTCTCGAATACGAACAATGTTTGAAATACAACGTGTCAGGAGTGGGAATTTGGCCTGGAATGGATCCAACCAACTACACTATTGACACAACCGAACCTATCCCATGTGATGAAGGATGGGAGTATGATGACAGCCAGTATAAATCGACGATTGTCACTGATGTGAGTAACATGCATCTGTCATTGGTAGCTTATCATTACAGATCTAAGAAAATTGGTTTTGTATAATCTTAAGTTAAAACATTATATACAAAATTATATTTTTATGAAAACGCAGATATATATTTTTTTATAATTAATGTTAACACATTTATCATCTTCATATAAAACAAAATCCATAGTGTAATAGAACGTGTCATTTTTTTCAAAAACATTTGTGCTGAAAATCTTTACAACGATTGCACAGTGATTTACTCACTGATTTAATACGAAGTTTCTACCTCTACGTTTTAATCTAATTGCTTCAAGAAATGCATACGCTGCTTGTAGCAAATAATTGTTTGGCTTTTAAGAAGGCACTGAACTAAATAATGACAAGTGTCTAAATTCTTTTGTACTCCATTTGGAAAGTCATAAACGTTGATCATTTATCACTGGGACCAGTGAATTTTCTGCAGGTGAGGTTAACTCTTATATAAACTTTCTGTCAGGGCTATTTTTTTTTTACAATTGTCAAAGGAGAATAGCATGATTAGAAGAAGTCCACAGCTTTGGGTAAAACTATTCTAGAATCAAGTAAGGAATGATTCTGCTGTGAAAATCGTGTAGTCAAATGTTGAATCATTTTAAAAGAACTACCATCAATATGCCTTGTGATACGCAAATTTGTTGCAGAGAATATTGTGGGATTCATTTCTCTCGGGGCACGAGAGTAAACAAACTCACGGCAAATCCTTCCAGCCAGGATATACACTCCACCTGTCATATACGAGTACACGGATTTATCTTTCAGCCGATTTGGTTCTAGAGGCATTTTTTTTTATTTCTCCCAATAATGTCAATGTCCTTTAATTTAGGTACTATGATAAGCATTTTTCGGTTAAATTTTTGTGAAATTTAGCGGTCCTCATGGTCTTAACGAGTCAACGTTTGTTTTATAACATTTTCTGAAGAATCATTGAATAATCATTTGTCTTCTTCACCTTTATACAGGAGACACTAAAAGAAATAGCTAGTGTGCTTAAGTAACGTCTACAAAAATTATCACTTTCAGTACCACAGTAGGAAAATTAAAATTCAAAGAACATATCAAAAGAACAATTGTCATTATTATCCCCTCAGAATAAATTCAGCGTGTAAAGGGTTAAATGTAATTTCCAAAGCCAAGTTACTGGTCCCACCTGACCTGAAAGAATAAATTCGTGAGCAATGAAAAAAAAACAGGGCAATTAGTTTATCAGAGCCGACTGACCTCCAGTCTTGCCATCATATTTTTATTCATTTACAAGACGGTTTATAGCTCGGCAATTGAGGTCTGTCAAATAAACCAAAAACTTAAAGTGAAGGTCTATGTTCCTAATATCACTGCTTGGAAGCTGTATGCACGACCTTACAAATACATTTTATTCCTTTTTATGTAAACGTGTTATTGAAGCAGAAAAAATTACCTGTTTAATGCTTCCTATTGATTCCACAATATTCTACTACTTTACTTTGTTTCTTTATCTAATCACATGCGCCCAGAGCACTGTATTTATATAATATTGGATGCACTTGAGTGGTATATCGTAGATATTGCATTCACAAAGCATGCACATTGCACGAGTCGAAAACGAGTGCAATATTTATGCTGATGAATGCAATATCTACGATATACCATGAAAGAAATCCAATATTATTATTATAATACAAACAAATTTGATGAAATGTGCCAGAATAAATTGCTGTTTTTACAATTTCATTGATAAATGCAGGTAAAGCTAGCTCTGTATAGCATTTCAAACTCACGCATTTCATCGCTCTCTTTACGCGCACTTATCGCGCACTTCATCGCGTATTTCATCGCGCACTTCATCGTTCATCGCGTAACAGTAATGCGCACTGTTGTTACGCGCTCGCGCTAACGCAGAGTGAGATATTGGCCTCGCAGAGTTGAATATTGTAACAATAATGCACTCATTTTCCCCATTGATACGGGTAACGTAAAATACATAGGACAGCTAATATGCTAACAATATTGCACGTTATAAAATAGTCATGTTGATCCTGTGTGTTATGCAAGAGGGCATTAGTTTTTAATAATGCCCGCTCAGATTTTTGAAACCATTTTATAAAACAAATAATGCACATTACACATACGATCGTTAGTAAAATTTTTGACCCTTGGTAACTTTATAAAAATCCAAAACACACGAGGCTGAAAGCCTGTTTCAGAGTTTTAGAAAGTTACCTCGCGGTCAATAGTTTTTACTAACGACCTCGCTAATGTGCATTATTTGTATACCAGCAACCAACAATATAATTAATACAAGGTTTTATTGTATCGAAATAGTGGCTTGTATGTGTAATAATTATCATTTTTATTAGTATCATTATTATTATTATCATTATTATTAAAACGCTCTTAATAATAGTTCTAACTCAATAATGAATACCACCTTTTTCACACAATGTGAATGTACTGACAACCCATTATGTTATCGCGTTTCCATGATCTGCAAGCCAAATTTTAAATCGTGTTATTTTTCTCCCTTTTTTTACCCGTTTTGTGCTTCTCCTCTTCGTCATTTCTTTTCCTTTTTTGTTGTACTTTTTCTCAGTTCGATCTTGTTTGTGGAGAAGAGGACCTGACCCAAGTGTCGCAGTCAGTTTTCTATGGTGGTTTTTTAGCGGGATCACTCATATTCGGCTTCTTGGCAGATATGTAAGTTTTTTTTCAGAAACTTCATCAAACATTAACGGTGGAAAATCATGCGAAATAACTGGAAAGGGTGACAAAATATCCCCAGTTTATGATACCGAATATTTAAACCCATAAAACAAAATTAGTGCATGTAAAATATCAGCGAAAAGTTTCTAAGAACAACAAAGAGTAACAAATTACATTGAAAAGTTCCAACCATTCAAACATATTTTTTTAAATGGAATAGAATGAAAAGTCTTGCATGAATTTTAAATTTGTAACAAATATAGGTATAAACTCATTTTAAATAATTACTATCAGGAAAAGAAATTAAATCACTCTATAAAACAATTACGTATTCTTACAAATAATTATACTGTTGTACTGCAGAATTATGTATAACTTACTTACTTACTTACTTACTTACTTACTTACTTACTTACTTACTTACTTACTGCCTATTATACCTCCTGGCATGTGGGGCAGCAATAGAGATCCTCTATTTAGGTCGGTTCTGGGCTGTTTTCTGGACTCCTTCCTACCAGAGGCCGCGCCACATTTTCAAAGTAATGAAAATAACGTGGATTTTACCCTTTTTGAAAATTTCGACCCCCCTCTATTGTTGTTAATTTGGCTAGAAAAAAAAATTGGCGGGTCAATTGGTCGTCGTCGGTCCCCTGCCCCCTCCCCCCCCCCCGCTTGTCGGATGATTATTCATTTTATTTATTTATTTCATTTTGTTTTATTTCAACACGGTGGTCTCTTCAAGACCAAGAGGTCCTGCTCTCCCAGAGAGCCCTGCCTCACGATAAAAAATCAACATTCACAATTTACAACATAAAATAAAATGAGGCATGAGAATACAATTATAAATAGTTGACAAATCATATAAATTGTAATTGATGTTTGACTTATAATTTGGCAGGTTTTTTGGGGGGGAGGGGGCGGGCAAAATTTTCCCTGACAGATTTTTCGCCCGTCCTAACTCCTGCTTCCTACGCCCGGTGGTCTTGGGTCTTCCTCTCTCTCTGCTGCCTATGGGTGTCAAGTGAAGGGCCACTCGTGGAATGCTGTTGTTACAATATTGCCTTATTTATTTCATTTTATCTATATATAGAATTGGGCGATGGTGGACACTTATGATCTGCATCGCCTTGAGACTTGTGGCAGGATTTGGTTTGGCCTTTTCTCCTAGCTGGGCGGTGTTTACTGTCATGAGGTTCTTTCAAGGTGCTGCAGCCATTGCCATGTTCATTCTGCTTTTTATTGTTGGTAAGTTCAATGCAGTTTATAGGTTCGGGAAGGATGTTTATTAACCCCAAATGACGCCCCAAAAGCTACATACCAATTTGTGTGTAGACACTGTATTTTTTGCGTGCAAGCCTTCAGTTGCGAGCGAAATTTCTCAATTCTATGTAAATTTTATCCTTAAAAGCACACCTGAGGAGACAGACAAACCAAGGGCATGCACAGCGCTACTATGCCGCATTTCGAAGATAAAAGCTAACCGTGAAAATAATTTTCTTAACCAATTTCTTTTCTTGACTAGATTTCTTGTCGGAATCTCTATCTTAAATTGATCCATCCCAATACACTTCGCGTACTGGCGAGATAGAGCCAAAGCTCCGTTCGGTGAACAGCTGCAGTTTTGCTCGATGGTAATATTGAACAAACCATCGACGATCAAATCTGCATGCCTTATTGGCCTCAAAAGGGTTAATGATAAGAAATGTCGATTATATATCTGCTTTAACCACCAATTTTTATTTTTTTTATATTCTATATTGTGCTGTAGGCGCGTGTAAACATTAAAACCGGATTTTAATGAGTGATTACAAGTCAAATGTTGCATCAAAAACGTTTAGAAAATGCCCATGCATAATTTACAATACCATCGTAATAGTGTTTGGTTTCTCAATATAACGCGTCTGTGAATTCTTTCGGATAGTAATATAAGATATATTTCTTCACATCCGCATAAAATATTTTCAAATACACTGAAAGTATTTTTACCGCTTTACAGGAACGGAATTTGTTGGGCCATCTAAACGCTGCATTGCGGGAATTCTCTTCGTTATCCCATTTGCTTTTGGCTACATGGTTCTGGCTCTTATAGCGTATTTCATTCGATACTGGCGGACTCTTCAGATTTTCGTCACGGTTCCAGTAGCGTTCTTTTTCGTCTTCATGCTGTACGTGTATTACCTTTCCAATTTTATCTTGTAAGAGCGTTGACGTTTAGATCTTGGTTCTATAAAGGGTGTGTTTTTCAATTGCACATCAAACCATTTTTGCTCAGATTTGATCGAATTAAAGATAGGAACATGATAATGCTTTCTTCAACATTTAGGATTCATAGGTAATTGCAAAGTTTTTGAAATATAAAGATCATTTATTTGAAATTGAGCCGACGCTCAAGTTGTGTTTTGTAATGGTAGTCTAGATAACGCTGAAGTTAGCTTTCACCGACTAATTTGGTTGTCCAACCGGAGCAAAGATTGCTTGAAAAAACTGTCCAATTACAATGATGTTAGTTTTTGACCTTGTAAGATTTGATCAGCAGGTAGTCAGTCTTTTCTAGATGATATACGATTTAGGTATAGCAGTCAGACTAGTTTAATGGTTGCATCAAATTCAAATTTAGTGAGCGACGTTAAGTCAGTGCATTCTGGTTGAATTTTTTTTTATTAAATTAATCGGATCGCGTTCCATTTTCGGAAACGAGCGACTAGCTGGTAACTCTCACAGTGATGCGGTCGCATCACCATCATGAGAGTTATCCGCTCTAACACGCCAGTAGCATCCGCAGAGCCTGTAAATGGCCGCTTGCCACTTTTGCAAAGGCCGAAAAGAACATACACGTCTGTACTTATAGAACAAAAGTATTTTTTCTTTTATTCGGCAGACCAAATGACATCGTGAGACTGCTACCGGTAAAAATATGTTCCTATTTTCCGATAATGGAATATTCCATGGATGAGAACGCAACCCGACTAATATTACAACAAGCCAAATAATCAGCGCTTAATTCTACGAAACATGATTTTTCAGTCCCAACGCTTTTGTGAGAGGTGAAGATTTATGTTAGACTTTATAATGATTTAAGCTTATTTGGTCCATATTCATTTCGGGGTGTGCATATCATGAACACAGTTTTTAAGTTTGTTATAATACACAGTCCATTACTGTTTATATTTCCTGGAAATAAACACGTCTTATCCTTATTTGAATATGAATTTCATAACTGAATTATTCTTATATTTGAAGAGCAGAAATTTAATATTATCATTTCTTCAGCTTTGTTCCAGAATCAGCAAGATGGTTGATTTCTACTGGGAAGTATGACGAAGCAGAGAAAATAATTGTTAAAGCAGCCAAAGTCAACAAGGCCACATTGCCAGAAACGATCTTCACAGACGATTTTAAGAAAGAACGGGTACATCATTCCAGTAGTTTATTTGCAATCGATGCAGATGTTTTCGTCACGTCTTAACGACCTCACTGGGATATGATATGTTAATGAAACATGAACTTAACAAAGATATCCTTATAAACGATTTTTTTTGTGTGTCATTCTTGATAGCGATTGATGAAAATAACAATGATACTACTACTGCTACAACTACTTCTGCTACTACTATTATTACTACCAATTACTACTACTACTACTACTACTACTTCTACTACTACTACTACTACTACTACTACTACTACTACTACTACAACACTACTAGTAGTGGTAATAATGGTAATAACATCTTATTTACCTAGGTACCCACTTCAATCTGACTACCAGCGGGCCCTGGGTAACAAAAATATTATTATCACCCTCTTCCGTTCTAGAATGCCGAATGCTCGGCTAGAAGGTTCTATAGGTATAGGTAACTTTTTTTAAAGTCTTTGGTATGACACGGCCAGGGCTTGAACCCGCGACCTTCCGATCGTGGGTTGGACGCTCTCACCACTAGGCCATCACGACGGTGTCTTTCAATCATGTATTACGATTATCCCGACCTCCCTAGACTACAGTTTTAAAGGCAATGCCATTTTTGGGACAAGTCAAAAAATGTCTCAGAACCAAATGAGTTGAAACATGTACCCCTATATATCCACAAGCTAGAATATATTCAGACTCATAGATTTGTCTTAAATTTGTTTACTTGAGGTTAAACGAGTATTAATTTGCCGGTATTGGATTAATCTCTGGCCCTGATTGAAAGCCACATGACAAATTTCACCGTTACAACATTTTCTGACAATAAATGTACAACAAAGACGAAATTTATGACTTTATAATTTTCACAGCAGAAACTTAAAATACTATACATGATTCTGGGAGCATTGTGTCCAAAATTGAGAACTTCTTCCAATCCTGCAATCTCTCTTGAATAATCACGTTTCCTTTCCGTATTCACCATTCAGGAGGCAATTCGAGAAGGTCACAAGCCAACGATTTTAGACTGCTTTCGGACTCATAATATGCGTATACGGACCATTAATCTCATCTTGATCTGGTTTGTATTCTGACTTCAATGTTTTGTTTGTATAATTTTTGCATATGATTTCCGAGAGGGTATCTTGCCAAGCATTGATTATTTACCATACTTAGGTATTGTTGGCACCAGCCATTTTAAAGGAAGGATCTTCTTCAAAGAAACGAAATAAAGCATGTAGGCCTAATGAAATTTAAAAAGAAAAATGTTGTAAATATATATTTTTTAATCACCACATTTGTAGGAAAAGAGACTTATAACTAAACAAAAACAGAAACTCCTTAAGAATGGCATAAAGCGGCAAAAGATGAAGAATTGATAACAAATAAGAAAGGTCAGGTATTTCAGGCTACAACATTTTTAACTAAATAGTTTTGCATCAATTGTACATGTCTGGTTTTGGGTATCAAAGTGGTTTTAACAGCATATAGAATCGAGTTAATGAACCAATACCTTCGATTCGAGCTATAATAATTATTGATACTGTATGGTAAGTATGAAATCAATTTGCCCCAATTTGACAATGATAAAAGAATAAAATGAGACACTGGTATACACATAATCAAATGAAAATATGGAATCAAACAAAACTGCAAACAATCAATCAAATGAATGACATCTACACAAATCTTGACTTGCACTATCAGCGACTATGGACCTAGGTTAATTATTTTACTGTGTGGGTGTGGCAAATAATCCTGAAAACAGTCTGACCCTAATAATGATGTGTGAGTGATAAGACGCAGATATTCAACTTTGGTGAGGGTCATGGGACAGACTATCACTTTCAAGGCATCTGGATGTAGCTATCTTTCGAAGTGAAACTGAGGAAAGATAGCGTGTACATTTAGTACATTTAAGATGCGATAGATTGTCCATTGCCTGAAACCAAAAATGTGATTATTCGCCTCATAGTCCACTCTCCAACCATTTAACAGTAGACTCGATAGAAGCAAACAGAGAAAGAAAAGTCATGTTACTTCTCCACGGATTTAGAGTAACGTAAAATAAATTTGTAATTGCCGCCCGCCAACCAAGCAACTGATAGTTTGGGTGCAACGCACTTTTATTTTGCGCGTACTAAAATAAATTATTATTAATTTTCTTAATTATTATTCACTTAATAATAATAATAAATAATAATAATAATAAAAATAATAACAAACATGTCCGCCTTGGACTACTTAACATAACAATGTCAGAATTGTGACCTTTGGTATTTGTTCCTGTGTTCATCGTATCAATGCCGGTAACCAGTGGATAGCCTGGTGGTATTGTTGCAGCCCGGATAGCTGCAGATGGCGGGTTCGAATTCTGGTTCATTTTTTTCTGACATGTTTGTTTAAAAAAAATATAGATCAGCAGTTACGATCTAAAATACACAGTGATAGATGTGCCTAAATATGCTTTATCATGTGATTAACCCTTGACCTATCCTGCAACAAGATTCTTAGTATGTATATAAGTACGACCAGGGGCGTAGGCTGGTTTGGGCACGGGGAGGTGCACATCTTGGGGAGGTGGAACTAAATTGACATGGGGAGGTGCACATCTTAGGGAGGTGGAACTAAAGTTGAGTAAATCAGGCGTTGAAAGCAGAAAAAGTGGTGCAAATTTTGTTTTTCTTGCCAGGGGCGAAACTCCTATGGCTCTGCGGGGGGCACCCAGTGCACCCCCCCCCAGCCTACGCCCTTGATGACGTGAAATTTATCTGTCCTATATTTATTTATCTTTCATGCAGGATGGTAAATTCGATGGTATATCACGGGTTATCATTAAACACCTCCAACCTGGGAGTCAATGACTACGTTGCGTTTGCTGTATCGGGTGGGGTTGAGATTCCGGCCTACATTATCTCCGTCTTCATCATTGAGTATTTTGGCAGAAGATTCAGCCTCTGTGGAATGCTGCTCGTGGCAGGGGCTGCGTGCTTGTGTACATCCTTTGTTCGTAAGTATGATCCCTGCTTGAAAAACACAGTGTCCCACAATGTGAAACACAATGTGC
The DNA here is from genome assembly GCA_001188425.1 of Eucidaris tribuloides. Lineage (NCBI taxonomy): Eukaryota > Metazoa > Echinodermata > Echinoidea > Cidaroida > Cidaridae > Eucidaris > Eucidaris tribuloides. The sequence goes on along the minus strand of JZLH01S0106281.1, from coordinate 6,646 downwards.
AACACAATGTGAACACATTGTGAATACAGTGTGAAATCTCTTCATAGTGTTAAATTCGAGTGTTTTAAAATTGTGAGTCATCAATTCACAGTGTGGAATAGAACATCACTGTGTGAAGATTCTGTGAAAAACCTCACCACAGTGTGAAATCATCTTCACACTGTTAACTTAGGGCGTTTTCACATAGCGGACTATATGTGAACACACTATGGAACATTGTGTTCTTTCCAGCATGGATATGCACAATAAATCATCCCATTTGCCTTTAAAGAATAACGTAAGTCCAATCTTCGTCTCGTTTTTACTTCCCATATTTTGAATAAAAATCCCTTCATTTATTTTTAATGACGTTATGTAATTACAGTATGTCACTACGGTACGAACATAATCATATTCAACGAAAATATCCAAAGTGTAGTAGTAATGTGTAAATCAAAGTGATAAAGCAATGAAACGAAAAGCCAAGATTTCACCAGGAGAAGCTAACTTCACAAGCGCTTTCAATTTTATTCTTCAGTTGAAGTAATTTGTCACGCAATATGTCTCAGTTTATATACACATTCTTACAAAGAGTTACGGTCTTAAGAAAAAAAAATAAAGGATGGACCTCATGTAACAGTGAGGATTATACTTTGGATTAACAGTGTGCAGTGAGCTATAGTTACTCTCAACGTTTCTGCCGGGGTGATTGTTATCATCCGATTAAGCAGTTAAACAGTTAAAATTCGTTCAATACGTTAGTGCGTAACAACAATGATCGTGGAGCTGCGAACAGAATTGCCGTTGAGGGTAGGGCCGTTGTCAGTTGGGTTCAGTTCGGCTTTCTTCGGGTGAATGCGGCTGCATAGGGAGATGCACACAATTCGTGCGCGCTCGTTTTCCGAAAGTATACGGGCATTTCCGATATTACCCGAGCCGGGCCACCTTCAAAACTTTTCAGTCCCTTTCAAACGTCAATCCAAACATTACTGTCATTGCTGATAAGCTCAGCCCATTCGGGAAATGCGGCAGATTTGCTAAACTTTTCATTGCCAAATGTAAACTCATCACAGTTTTATCAAAAAAAGCTCATAATTTTGCTGAGTGTTTTTGTTTTTGATGTTTTTGTTTAAGTCGTTAGATCAGCTGAAACAATCAATTTGTGTTTGTTCATTCCTCAGCCACTGGACCTTGGTTGACAACCGTTGCAATGATCGGCAAGTTCGGCATAGCGGGCGCCATTTCGATATTGTATCTGTTTACAGCCGAACTATACCCCACTCAAATTAGGTAGGCAAAATATTGAGCAAGAATTGTCTTCTACTGCACTTCCGACAAAGTGTTACTAAAGTATAAATCTTTTTACAAAGGAAGTTGAATGAGCATACCTTTTCAAGTTTCGAATTTCACCTTTCATTATATTTTTGCCCATATGTCGTCACTTACAGACACCATTTAACATCCTGGAATGTCCAATTTGGTATCTTACTTACATAATAATATATGGATGGATCAATAAGTCAATAGAACACAAAACCTTTTTCTATAAAAAAACCTTTTTTCTATAAGACAGCAGTTTATTGGCGGGGGGGGGGGTCTGGAATAGTCGCTCATTAATTTTTAGTTATCAAAAGCACTTGATGATTATTTTGAACTGCAATTTTTTTCAGGGCTTCATTCTTAACCTCATCAGAAACACATACGTAAAATGTAGGATCATGTATAGATCAGACTGATAAAACTCACAACATTGGTAAATGGTGTCTTTAATTTCGTAAATTTGACCCGATTTGTTTTCTAAATCGTATCCACAGGGGTGTTATCGTCGGAACGTGTTCGATGTTTTCACGCATCACGGGCATAGTGGCTCCCCTAATTCTTACTCTGGAAAGTGTTTGGAGACCTCTCCCGTTGGTTATTTATGGCGGCTGCACAGTCGTTGTGGGGTTGTTGACACTGTTTCTCCCTGAAACTCGCGGACGCAAGTTACCTGAAACTTTGGAGGAAGGCGAAAACTTTGGCAAGTAAGTAAAAAAAAATGGGTATTTCAGTCTTTCGCTATTTAGTGCTCAATTAGATGTTGTCGTGTATTTTGACAAGGAAATCAATAAGTTGTACTACAAAATTTTAGTCGTGGATAAAATTCACGTTCAGTGATGTAGTAACGAAAAGTATACAGCGAATTTGTTTTTATTGCATCAATTTCGTAACTTGTTTTGAGCTTATCGAAGAGAGATATTGCATTACGCAGAGCGGAAAAACTGAGATCATTTTCATACGTGTATTTATTTATTTTTTATTTATTTATTTATTTATTTATTTATTTATCAATTGATTAATTAATTGATTTATTTTTTATTTTTTTAGTTAAGATACCAAAGCTTTGCATTTAATCACGGAATATATTTTACACAAGATGTAGGATAGCTAGTAGCTAAGTATGTATTCAACACTTATTCATATGTATATCATACTGTATTCTCATTGTTGTGCTACTTATGTGTGTTAATGGTACCAGACACGATTAGCATTTCATGCTATTTTCTGGTCCCAATTATCCTTTTAATACCTTTGTAAAACTTTCAGTTTCGCAATGTTTTGTTATATATATACTTTTTTATTTGGATAATAAAACATCAAACTCAAACTCAAACTCAAACTCAAACTCATTTATTTTGATGTGTTATTATCAATCACTTCTGTCTCACATCTTTCAGGAAACCCAAAGAAGAAATTGAAACCAAAGAAGTGATTTCGACAATTAGCAACGGCAAGCTCAACCCAATAGAAGAAATCAATGACCATGGACTACAGAAGAATAGTAACCTTTATGAGACGGCCCACACCAATCCTGGTTTTACCGTTCAGGACGAAATCACCTTGCCGACTGTCGATTGTCGGCCAGAAAAAGAACTCGGCGAGTACTCTACTCAGCTTTGAAAGATACAGTCAATGAATTGTTTTGTCAGATATTAGAGTTTGTTAAGCTTTTCTTAAGTAGTAATCCGTAATAATGGTAGCAAAAGTAGTAATACATAGTAGTAGTAATTTGTATCACAATATATCAAAAAATAGGAATCCGTAATATACTAGTATCATGTGTTCTTTCTAGTTTCATGTGTGTGTCATTTTTGTGATGTTACATGTAAATAGTCTATGTAAGTCTTGTAAAATTTTATGGTCGGTGTGTTTTGTCCTTATACTACACTCATCATGCTAATGGGACGTTTAACTTACAGTTATATATTTCTGCTTTTATACATTTTAGAATTTACATTGATTCTCATCCACGCACTTATAAGGTCGTTTAACCCTATCTGGCCCGGGGGGGGGGTTAAAATAGCGCCCCGCCCCTCGACAAGTTCGCGACCATTCCGCCGCGCGAAATTTTTTGACCGCGTCGCTCGCTGACTTTTTACTTTCAAGTGTTGCGCATCTTTTAAGACCAAATTCGCGATGTCCGGGTACGCGGTTCCGGAGTTGGGCAACTTTTCGTACTTGCATGTCACACCAAAAATCACTCAAAAAACATGAAATCGTGTGTTATTTCAATGTAAATTGTGTTTTCAGCCCAAATTCATAAATGTATGATTATTTTTACTTTTACTGATTGAAATTAACTAATTTTATGCTGTTTATGATCGCAAAAGTGTCCCCGAGAAATTTCAATCGAAAAAAACAATAAAAAACAAAGAAACATAAGAAATTCAATCCGAACAATAAAATACATAAGAAAATTGGACATTCTTGATTCCAGCATTTTTTTGACAGATAATTGTAGTAACTGTCCAAAGAAGAATATATGCACAAAAATGTTTGTTCGAATCTGTTCATTTTTTCTGACATTTTGTTAAAATATAAGGATCTGCAAGTTGCGATCTAAAATACAGAGAGAGACAAAATTGAATCAATTTTACATCGCATTCACCTATCTAATAACCCTTTCATTTAATATAATCATAATAAAATAGTCCGCCTGAACTTTTAACATAATCAATGTCAGAACTATGATCCTTGTATTTGTTCGGCTTGTTCGTCGTGCCAATCGCCGTAACCAGCGTAAACTAGTGTGTATTTGTCGCAGCCCGGATAGCTTAGACTGACGGGTTGCGAATCCTGGTCAAATTTTTTCCTGACATGTTTAGTTAGAAATTATAGATCTGGCAGTTGCGATGCTAAAATACAGAAGAGACAAATGAAATCAATTTATTACATCGCATTTCACTCTCTCTGAAATGCCTTCATTTAATAAGCCTTATCTACTTAGAACATTGCACAGATATCTAGCAAGCAGGATTATTGTGCTCAATCGTTTCGTTTTGACCATGTAGCCATTATGGGGCTAAAAATACACATTTTGGTTGAAAATCATTTTTGGAGTTCTGTACTGGAATTTTCATGGTGGTTGCTAAGTTTGTGTGACGACAATCGAAGGTGACAAGCGTATTGATTTCCAAAAATATTCTTATTGATACCAATCATGACTTTTTGATTTGGAGGGAATTTTGGGGAAAAAATTTCATTTTGTATCATTTCGGGGGTAAAAAAGTGAGATTTGGGGCAAAAACTGTGTTGAAGACGGGTAGGAAACGAATGACTTGTGTAAAAGAACATACAGATCCCCTAAATCACTTTTATTAATCATTTCCTTAGGTGTTTTGCTCAAGTTGGCCACATAAATGACCTTTTTTTTCTTCATTGTGTGTTTAAAAATGGTTTTAGAGTTCATTAAAAAAAACGTAAGAGTGGTGGCAATATTCTTGTGAAACTAACTCATTTGAAGAGTGTAACGATTCTTCAAAGTAGTTTTATTGACATGAATAACAATACTCTGATTATTTTGGCAATTTTGGTGACAAAATGACAATTTTTATCTTCTTTAGCAACAATTATAAATATGGGATCAAAACTGGTTTCGCGATGGGTGAAACAAGCGTGACTTATGTAAAGAAAACTGCAGATCATAAAAACATTGACTATTAACTCCATCCTTTCGCATTTTGATCACTTTACTCACTTTGGGGGTAAAACATGATTATTTTAAGTTTAAATTGACATCAATATCAGAATCAGAGACCACAATTATTTAAGCATAGGATAAAGGCAATGAATACGATTTAATGTTATGCAAGGTTATTCCTATTGCTGGCTATAAAACTTGACGAAGAAGAGTGGAAGCATATGACGACTGTAATACAGTCGAATTGTTCCAGGTATTTAGCTTAATACAAGTGAAAAGTGTGCTAAATAAATTAACGTTCTTTTTGCATGTGTGCTAATATGCTAATGTTTTCTTGAACTTCCATGTGTTGGCCGGAATAAGGTCAAATTTGTTATTTTGGCAAAACTTGTTTATATGACCAATTGTCATGAAAGGGGAATTAAAGTGACCAATGTACATGTATGCACTTTCATACATGTATGCAGTATACATGTATGCACCTTCATGTATGCAGTATACATGTATGCAGTATACATGTATGCACTTTCATGGTACGTATGATGTGGTTGTTTATAAGTCATTATTTATAAATCATTTATTTATAAATTATTCCCCAGATATTATATTCGTCCAAAAGTCTTCAAAATAACCAAAACGCATCACATGCAATAATATTGTTTATTTTTAATGGAATTAGTACATTTTATACATACCCTTCATAAAACCCTTAATGATCAGTAATAATCATAGATTTTGAACAAAATGACAAAATAGATGTAGGCCAAAAAATGGCCCCCAAAACCACATAACACGTTTCTTTTTTGTTTCTTATTTAAACATGTTAAAACGTTCTTTATAATTATACACAAGGATAGGCTGGTCAAAACTTTGGAACCAAAACTGAGTTGCCAAGGAAAAAATGTGATATTTTCTTACCCAAAATGAAAAGGGAAAAACACCTTTCTTGGTCCAAACAGTGGGTAACTTGATCAAAATGATTAAATGATTAAAAAATGATAAAATTGACATTTGTCCCGAAAATTGACAAAATAAGAATGTTGTTATTAGAGTCAATAAAACTGCTAACAGGAGTATCTAAACTTTTCAACTAAGACCAGTTTCCCAAGAAACTTGGCAATGTGGGAAAGTTTCATTTCTGAACTCCAACACCTTTTTTTTAACTAAAATGATGAAAATATACATTTTTTTGCCCTCAAAATGACCAATATGATCAAATGACCAAAGGCTGACATTTATAAAAACGATGTTTTAATATCTGTATTTTCTATTACGCAAGTCATCCGTTTCCCACCCGTCTTCAACACAGTTTTTGCCCCAAATCTCACTTTTTTACCCCCGAAATGATACAAAATGAAATTTTTGCCCCAAAATTCCCTCCAAATCAAAAAGTCATGATTGGTATCAATAAGAATACTTTTGGAAATCAATATGCTTGTCACCTTCGATTGTCCTCACACAAACTTAGCAACCACCATGAAAATTCCAGTACAGAACTCCAAAAAATGATTTTCAACCAAAATGTGTATTTTTAGCCCCATAATGGCTACATGGCCAAAACGAAACGATTGAGCACAATAATCCTGCTTGCTAGATATCTGTGCAATGTTCTAAGTAGATAAGGCTTGCTAAAACTTTGGAACCAATTCTGAATTACAGAAGAAAAATCTTATTTTTCACCCAAAAATGATAAAATTGGACATTTTA
>JZLH01S0106266.1:5905-16171 GCA_001188425.1 Eucidaris tribuloides | reverse complement strand
CTGTCATATCTCCAGACATCAGTGACAACTATAGCGCTGGAGTTATGACGGTTTCGTGCAACCGGCCCCAGGGATCTCCTTACTGGAGGTCAGTGGATCTCCTTAGCATACCATTCCACTCGCAGACTCGCTGATCTTCAGTGGTATCACAGCTATTTATGGACGCAACACGATCAATAGGTACCTGTAAACCGTTGTCAAATCGATACCGTAAACAAAACATAAGCGCACGGACAGATTCCAGACGATTCGACCGTACCAGCCAGACTTTTTGGACTTTCGGTTCGCGTTTCCGTTGCAGCAAGAGCTGTTGGGTGCAGGGGCGTCGATCCATGTTTTGGATTGGGGGGGGGGGTTGAAAGTGAAAAAATGTCCAGAATTTCAAATTACAGAATTATGCGCGCAAAGCGCGCCGAAAAATTGAGAATTTTGTATTATATGCCATGTTTAATGGTTTTAGTGCTTTCCAATGCTTTTATTATTTGCATTGCATATTATGAATTTTTCAAGTTGTCAAAATAATTGGGAGGGGGTGGGGCAAATCGATATGTTTGCCCCCCATTGGTGGGGCGATCACCCCCTGCCCCCTGCCCCCCCCAGTCCCGGGGGGGGGGTCGCTCTCCACAAGGTCTGTCTCCCACCCGTGTCCAAGAACCTCAGAAATGCACCCTAAACGGCGTAGCCTACACAACCAAATTTGCAACCCTAAATGGCGTAACACATCAGAAATGCTACCCTAAGTGGCGTGACTCCCAAGAAATCCACTTATTCTGATACCCTAAGTGGCGTGAACAGGGAATCCACTAATTTGATACCCTAAGTGGCGTAAACAGTGAAATCAACTAATTTGATACCCCACCCAATTGTCCTCATCTAAAACACCATTGTACATTGCGCAACCCGAAGAGGTTCACTTAACAATTCATAAATAATTCTCCTAATTACCAAACGTTCATTTAAATGGCGTAATCTACATAACCAAATTAGTAATCCTAAATGGCGTGACATGTGAGAAAAGGCTACCCTAAGTGGCGATTGCCAACGCGCAACCGGTGCCTGAAAAAGCTCCCTTTTTCCAAACCGGTCGACGACGCCCGAGGGCTGAAAGGGGACCCTTTCCCAGACGCCTTGTTTCTGGACGCTCCGCTCGTAGCAGGCCATGGCCAGAGCAGCGGACCCCCCCCCCCCCCCGGGCCCCGAATCGACGCCTCTGGAAAAATTTGTGGGGTGTACCATTTCGGCAATGTAGTTTCGTCTTCCGAATCTAATGTCCTACCCTTGTTGGAAGAAAGAAAGATACTGCGGAGAAACTATACTCAGATTATGAAGTTCCAACGCTTATTACCCCGACCGAATAAATAGCCGATAGCCTACATGTCGCTAGTGTTAGCTGGTCGATAAAAAGAGCCAATATTAAAATTAATCAGAATCAAATCAAATCAATCAAACTCAATCAATCAATCAATCAATCAATCAATCAATCATCAATGGCCCAACGCTGACATAAATCAATTCACATAAATCAATCCAATTATCGTCAAAGCAAAGTCTGAAGCTCAGTGCCCCCAACGTACCCCGGGGGGGGTTCCCCGCTTCTTCCACACGGGCCTGCTAGCCCGGACCTGCGTCCACAGAAAACGACTTCGTAAAGGGTTCCCTTTATCCACAGCCCTCTCGGCCGCCGTCGGCGACCGTCTTTCTGAAAACAGGTCGTTTTATTTCAGCGTCTTTGCCTGGTAATCGCCACTGGGTTAGCTTTTCTCACATGGTCTCACGCCATTTAGGCAGTTACTAATTGTGCTTATGTAGATTACGCCATTTAGATTGGACCCGGTCCTGAAATTTCTTGATGTGGCTGGATTCATTCTAATAACATCTCCAAAAGGAAACGTTTGAACTCTAGGAGGAATTATTATCATGAACTTGTTAAGAACCTCTCGGGCTTGCCAATGTACAATAATATTTTAGATAAGGAAGGCACCCTTGGTTCGGAGTATCAATTAGTTGTTTGATCCATTCCACTATTATTACCGCCACTCTTAGCGTATCAACACATTAGTGGATTCCCGTTCCTCAACACTCAAGGATATACAGAATAACGCGGAGTATTCCTGGGCGTCACTCTGCCATCAGGGGTCCGTAGCTATTTCTGATGTGTTACGCCATTTAGGTATGCAAATGGGGGTTATGTCAGGGTGTTACGCCTGCCCCGTTCATAGGTGCATTTCTGAGGTTCCACTTTCGGACAGGGGGGAGGACAATGGGTCCGACCCATGTTATGGAGGACCTGAGCGAGCCCCGCCCCCCCGCGCCCCCCCATCCCCCGCCCCCCCGGCGGCCGCCCCCGCCCCCCGGCCCGCCCCCCCCCTAGTCTAGCTTCTGGACTCTTTTTATTAGATTTTTTTGTCGCCGACTATACCCGTTGCCGACTGCATGTACCAAGCCGAGTGATAGCGCGACCCGAAAATTTGTCCGATAAATTCTCGGGTCGCGCTGTCACTCGGCTATTGAAACTGAATGGGACTACCCTGCTTTTAAATGAAACGATAATAAATAAATAAATAAATAAATAAATAAATCTATCAATCCATCAATCAATCAATCAATCACAATCAATCAATCAATCAATCAATCAATCAATCAATCAATCCATCCAGGGGCGGATCCAGGAATTTTCAAAAGGGGGGGGCACAACATCTATTGTGAAATTTTGGGGATGATATTGCGAGGGAGCGAAGCGACCGAGGGGGTGGGAGGGGGTTGTCCCTCCCACGGCGAGAGCTTTTTACATTTTGACGCTGTTAATCGTGCATTTTTTGTGCATGTTTTTGGGGATGTTTTATAAACTTTAAAAAGTCTTAATTATTAAGATAAAGTTAGGAGCGAGCAAAGGGGAGGGTGTGGGAGGGGGTGTCCCCCTCTCGAGGTGAGAGCTCTTTGCATTTTGATGCTGTTAATCGTGCAATATGATGCAAGTTTTTTGGATGTTTTATCAACTTAAAACGGACCTACAAAGATATACTATATAGATGTTTCAACAGGAGCAAGCGAAGCAAGCGAGGGGGAGGGGGAGGGGGTGTCCCCCTCCCACGGTGAGAGCTTTTTGCATTTTGATGCTGTTAATCATGCAATTTGATGCATATTAATTGGGCATGTTTTATCTATACCTAAAAACATAAGGTATGTTGCTGTAGATATTTCAACAAGAAGAAAAAATAGAAGACGGAAAATCAAAAAATGAAGGCGGCGGCTTCACGTCATTTCTTTTATTCACTACCAAATCTTAGGGGGGACGAACGCCCCCATCCCCCCCCCCCCCGTTACGCCACTGGGTCTGGGAGGGGGTTTTTCCCCTCCCAGTGTGAGAAAATCTCGCATTTTCACACTTAAATATCTACATCTTGTCTCCCTTTAAAAACAAATTAATCCGAATATTTTATCCACTTTCAATTTGTAATGTTGGGTAATTAGAATAAATATATAGCTTTTGGGGTGTCTGGGATGGGGTCCCGGAATAAGAAAAACTTGCATTTTTAACTTTAAAAATATTTTAGGTATATTCTTAAATTATGTAAGTAGCCAATTCTTACGTGGGGAGGGCGTGAGAGGGATCGTCCTCCATGTAGAACGTGTTCATAAATTGGCTACAATGGGACCCCTCTATTAGTGAAAACATGCCGTTGGCTTTAAAAATGTCATGTTGCAGTAAAAACACACAAAACGTTTAGGCTTAAACATAAATAACGTAGGGCCGGCCGGGTTCCAGTGTAAATTTTTTTTTGAATTTCCAGTTCGAAATGTACCAATTTTGCTTCTTTTTGTCTTATTTCATTTCATTTTATTATTGGTGTCTGACATTTCAGTCCGGAATTGAAATTTTGAAACAACTTGTTCTGCCACTCCCCCCCCCCCCCTAAAAATGCAAAAATGAAAAATGAATGTTTAAAAAGCAGCGGAAGGCACTACAAAACCATAAACTGACACAAATTCCATTTTGCGGCGCTTTTGCCCCAAACTTGCTACCCTACATTGCAATTTTGACATCCCCACGCCACTGAATGAAACTATTGGAGCAAACATATTGTTTTGCACCCCACCCCCCCCCCAAAAAAAAAGAAAGAAAGACGCATTCATTATTACCACGCCAATGAAATATTGGGGCAAATAAATTGTTCTGCTCCAACCCCCAATGAAAATTGAAAAATGCATGTTTAAATAGCAGTGCAAGCGCTACAAAACCATTTAAGCATGTTAAGTGACGCAATATATTCAATTTTGCGCGCGGAGCGCGCCGAAAATTTTGACATATTAGCACGCCAATGAAATTATTGGGGCAAACATAATTGGTTTGCGCCCCCTCCCTCCAAAAAAACCCTGACAATTTTAAAAATGATATGCTTAAAAAGCAGCGCAAGGCGCTACAAAATCAGTTGGTAGCCTACACTGCAATTTTGCGCGCGGAGCGCGCCGAAATTTTTTACATTTTATTAGTACGCCAATGATATTATTGGGACAAACATAATGTTTGCGCCCCCCAAAAAACAACAACAACTGACAATTTTAAAATATGATATGCTTAAAAAGCAGCACAAGGTACTACAAAACCACTAAAAATGCACAATGTACAATATCTTGCGCGCGGAGCGCGAGGAAAATTTTGACATTTTTCTCATGGGGCAAACACATTTCGCTCCCCCCCCAAAAAAATAAATAAATAAATAAATAAATAAAACAAGTAGAAAAGAAAAACGGCTCATATTCATCTTTTTTTCATTCTTTTCTTCTTCCCCTTTTCTTCTTCTTTCCCTCTTTTCTTCTCCCTTTCCCCCTCTTTTTTTTCTTTTCTTCCTCTTTTTTCTTCTTCTTTCCCTCTTTTTCTTCTTCTTTTAAGAATTATTTTTTTCTTAGGTTTCGAAAAGGGGGGGGGCACGGGCCGGATGTGCCCCCATCTAAATCCGCCACTGAATCAATCAATCAATCAATCAATCAATCAATCAATATTATTCCGCTCAGAAATTTCACGAACCAAAGTCGCGCGTCTTCGTGACGCATTGCCAGTACAGCCTATATGCACCGGCCTCAATACGTCAATAATTATACTGTATTTATAAACTTTTGGCTGTGAAAATTTCATGGCATTTCCTCTTAGCAGAAAATGATGTGAGTGGTGAAATTTGCTATTGTCAAATGCCCGGTATATAGGATCAATTTCTCTCCGGCCTGAGATTAATTTTCTACTGTTTCTAGACAAATCCTTCCAGCCAGAATGCTTTGCCCGCCGGTGTTCATTTTAGTTCTTGGGGCATTTTGACTGACCCCAGTCATACATGATGCAGGAATCTCACAGAACCGAGGGTGTAGATTGTTGAAGTTGAAGAAGAATATAACCAAATTCACACAGACGGCAAACAGCAACATAACTCGAACATAACTCAGGAGACACAAAAAAGGAACTTAACTCGACGAAGTCTGGTAGTGCTCTGATTTTACTCCCACAAAATCAATTCAAGGGCTACCTCGCCCAAATCAAGGAAACTTAATTTACATAATACATAATAAAATATTCAAATGAATAACTCAACAATAACTAAAATGGAAGACTCTAATAAAATGTAGGAACCTAATTCAAAACATAAACCAATCAGAAGAAGGGGATGAGATGATCAAGAAGCTGGGTGATGTAATAATGAATGAATGAACACACCTGGATGGGGTAGGAATGAAAGTGACAGGGCCGAAGTTGGACAGAGTGTCGATGAGATGGATAGCAACATAAAACATCTGTTAATTGAACTAAAACTGAATTACAAAGAACTGAATAACAAAGAACCTAAAAGGTATACGGCAAACAAAGAAAACACAACTGACAAAATAATAACCATCCTGCAAAAGTTATGAAAATGTGAATACCGTATAGGGCTTAAAAATTGCCCTTCTGGGTAGGGGATTATTTTCTTCTCAAGCTCGAGCACTCACCGTCAACACTTACTGAAGCATGTCCGGACTACGGTCAAATGTTCACCCCCGCCCCCCCCCCCCCCCCTTCCCACAGCTTATGGCCGCTCCCTTTTGGCCTTTTGTCTTGTTGGAATGGAAAGAGAGCCTGGGTGGGTTTTTTTTTCCGAAATGTCTTTGGCCGAGCTACCTACCACCTGTTGGTGCATGGATGCCTTGCTTTGGATCTCGATCGAGGTACGTACAGTACGCGCAGCGGTATCCGCATACAATTTGCGCTGCGAGAACATGCACAGCACACTCGCCAGCCGCGGCCGTATACGTCGTACGTCGTTGTTGATGAGCAAGTTTTGCTGGTAGCTGTATTTTGACTTGTGGTAAGCGTTTTGTTTACATGTTTCTGAAATTTATGAAGCATTTGAATTATTCCAGCGCTGGTGTTATAATTAACATAATCCCTAGAATCGTTTGCATTGTTATGTCAGTAGTCATACGAGTTATAAGAGTATTAATTCATGCTTTGCGAGCATTCCTGGCCTGACTAAACATTACTTAGAGTTGATATGTGGTGCTCGTAGCCATGGAGCGCGAGGGGCCGGGCCGCGCGCCGGGAAAGCTGGCCGAGACCGAGTTATATGACGCGACATTGTCATTGCGCTGAAACTGCTCCGGAAATTTCACTCGCACAATCAGATTCAGAGTTTGACAGCGACGTGTAGCGGTGGAACAATTGCTCATTTTTTACAGCTGCTGCTGCTGCTGAGCTAGTGTCATATGCTACGTAAAGACAAGTTACTGATGACAGGAGGATCGAGGCCGTACAGCGTAGAGCAACAAGACTTTTCCCTGGCTTCAGGGCTTTATTGTACAGTGAAAGGCTTAAACAACTCGACCTCTACTCAACATTACCGAAGAGAAAGGGGGGACATGATCCAGGTTTTTAAAATACTTCATGGAATAGATAGACTTGATCCTGAACATTTTTTTTGTGAAGTCACACTACCAGAGAACCAGAGGCCATCCATTGAAGTTATTTACCACTCATTGCCAATTGAACGTCCGGAGTAACTTTTTTAGCAAATGGGTCGTCCAGTCTTGGAATAGTCTGCCTACGTCTTTAGTTACTGCTACCAGCATCAATTCATTCAAACACAATTTAGATATTTTTTGGTCAGACAAACATTTTGTAGTACCATAATCTGACATCCACGCATACGCCAGTTTATAAAATTATAGACTTTTTAATATGTATCCAAGCGAGATGACCGGGAAATCTACAGGACATCCTATACTCCCGTACTGATGATGATGATGATGATGATGAAGTAACAACTGTTGAGTGCTGTCAAAATTTATGTTGTTGGCAATGTCTAACAACATGTCTAATCATCACTCTGAGCAGAGAGCTACAGGCACAGTGCTAAATTTTGGTCTTGAATTGTACTAGAAAATTGCTAATATCATTACTCTGTTAATATCTGCAAGATAATCTTTCTGCAAACATTAATTTGTTCTTTTTTACCTCTCCTCATCAAGCTTTCTTCCTCATCAATTTGAAAGACAAAGTTGACTTATTCATTTAGTCTGGAAGTGATGTTGTTGGCATGATGGTTGCACCACTGGCAGGCACCATGCTAAAATTGTCTTGAATAATTAACTGTTCTTTCATTGGTTCATTTTGATTGAACACAGTCTGATTGTAAATAAATGTAATAAAACTTAAACTGCTTTTTGGTTTGTTAGATTTATTTTTTCCCTTTTTCTTTTTCTTTTTTGGGGCCAACTTTACATGGGGTCCATTTGTCACTATATTCTGTCAATGACAAAAACAAAAACTGAATGAATGGAGTAAAATTAAGTATCTGTGATGCAGTGTGTGATGTTGTGTTGGAAATTCCTCAGTATTAGTGGTTCTAAATTGTACTTTCTTTGGTAGCACAGTCAGGCAACCCAAATAATGTAGTAGGCAGCATATGTTTTTTGTACATCTGTTTATAAGGGCAAAATCTGATTCAAACTATGAAAAATGTAATCAGTAAAAATAGATTTATTACTAGTTATCACCCTCTGTCTGCATTGCTTGACATGTTTGCACTCTATAATTTGTAAGATTTTATATTAAAATAGGCTAAAATTATGATTTATGAGGTAATGTACAGCAGCAAAACAGCTCAGCAAGTCTGAAAAACCTCAAAGAATAAGTTTGCCTGGTCTTATTTGAAAGGTATTACCTGTAGAAATTAGGCTTAGTAGAAATCAAGTTCGGCCAGGAATTCTTGTAAAATATTTAAAATTACCTTGTTTAGTAATGGTTTTAAAAAAAACTTGAAGTCAGTTTTTACTTGAATATTCATACTGTATCTAGACTACAGGTACCTTTCAGGCCTAAGAGATGTACTACACATATTTAGGGTATATCGTATAGGGTAGCTGCATGCTTAGTATACTAGGATAGTACAGTACATATAGGCATGGATCGTACTCCATGGTATAGGCATACTACTAGTCACACAATTAGCATAGTAGGGCAGATTTTGTTGTGGTTGTCATTTTTTTTTTTTTTTTGGCTTATTTGGTTTATGTGTGTTCATTAGTGACATTCAACACTGAAAGCTAGGGCAGTGATTCACACATGGAAATAATGAATTATCCCAAATGTTGTCTCTTTGCAAGACCCTCAGAGCTGTGTGAAAACAGAATTTCTTAATCCAGGTGCAGGAAGTGGATGGGATATGGGTGGAATGGGAAATCTATACTTAGTGACAATACAGTAGACTCAAATTAGACCTACCAAATATTATTAATTCAAATGTGTGTTAACTGTATTTTTCTTGTTTTGACCTGAATCAAAATTGGCATGTGCACCATTTTGTTTTGTAGGTTTGATTGTAATTTAACTTTAAAAGCGTTTCTGCATCAAAATGGGGAAAAAATGGATATGAAATTCACAAATTGCCTACAAATTTCACACACTGTTGGTAAATGATGGGTTGGTTAAGCAGATGGTTATTTTAGATTTTAGATCCAGGACTAAAAAATGTATTGCTTTTAAATCACAATTCTCTTGTCAATCACTCGTCATACTAGAAAGACAGATGAGTGAATCTGATCAAGAGATCATCCCATTCATATCATATTCCATCCATGTTGGGTACTGTACAGTATACATTGCTGGCACACTCACACACACACACACACACATACAGCTTGTCCCAGAAAAAATGTCCCTCTCGTAGACCACTAAATAATTACCAAAATCAAGTTTTATGCTCAGTTAAGTTTACATATTTAGAAAGCCCATTTAATTTTGTGGGCCCTGTGAAAATTTTAAAGGTCTCGCCTCATTGGTTTTGAATACACAGGCTTTTATGTAACAGCAGTGTTTTCCGGCCCATTCCAAGTTTGCTAAAAAGGAAAGGCACACTATACCATGCATTATTCCATGCTTCACTTGTTGTTATTAAGTAACTAAAGTCAAGTTCATCAACTTATTTAAATGAAAACTAATCAAAATTCAGTTCCCCTGGTAATGTTTGCTTTCACCGGGTGTGTTGCATTATAGTTTGTCCTTCAATGTCCGGCTTGTAAACCTTCACAATTGTTCTCCTACACATCCTTTCACCTGATTTCTATTCAGGTTAATGCATTGATGTAGCACTGTAAACTTGGAATGGATAGAAAAGCATTGCAGTTAGATAATAGGCTCTGTATTCAAAACCAATGAAATTTTTACAGAAGAAAATTAAATGGGCTTTTTAAATCTGAACACTAAATTCAGAATGATACTCGATTTTGGAATAAATTTAGCAGTCTATGAGAGGGACATTTTTTCTGAGATACGCTGTATACGTGTACTCACCTTCGACCGAGGACATACAATTTTTAATGTGAGTGTATCTGTGTGTGAGTGTGTGTTTGTAACGGTAACACCGAGGACAAACACGGCAATTTTTACCTATTAAATGAGGACGAAACTTCTGACAACTGTGGACGTATACATTACAGTACACAACCTCCAAATGCGGACGTTCTCTATACCCCCAGAGCTTGCTTACTGGTTGTAATGCCGCATAAGCACCTCAATTACAACAAGATTTAAAAACGTGGACCGTCCACGGTTGGAGGCGATTACAAACACACACACACACACACATATGTACATGTTTTTGCCATCAATCGAGGACGTAATTTTTAATTGATTAATAATATGCAAATGAGGACCTTAGTGTGTGATATTCGACAGTCACCCGCGGACACACTCGGTTCCAACCGGGGACACCCATGTGTATAAAATTTTATGTTTGATTTTTA
>JZLH01S0106246.1:45837-56423 GCA_001188425.1 Eucidaris tribuloides | reverse complement strand
ATCTATTACATCGAAGAATTGTGTACTTTTGAACGGTGAAAAACATTAAGTGATCATTCCAGTGTTTTCCCCATACATGATGATGTAGACTGCTGTGTTGCAGAATTTTTGTCAGCTGACAATAATTCATAGATGTGCTGATTTTTATCTGTACATACATGTATAAATGACAGCATAACTGCCTGAAGTTTTGTGTTCTATGGTGTTTATTTGTTCATTCAAACACTATCAGATATGTCCGATAGCAAAGTTTCACAATTTTTTAAAGGGGCCATTCATTTATAGTGTCTTTAAAATGTTGTATTTGTGGTGTATATATGTAGATTGAGCCTTAGCAGGTTTTTACCTTGATGTTACATTTTTATTATTGTCATTATAATTATTGTTATTATTATTATTATTATTATTATCATCATCATCATCATCATCATCATCATCATCATCATCATCATCATCATCATATAGTCTAAGTATCATTCTTTATTATGGCCATTTTATTTTGTATTTCTTTTTTAATTTTGGAATATTTGTTAAGTATGATTTTATTTTATCAGTGAACAGAATCCTGTAGGCTCGTATATCTCATTTTAAGTTTAAATAACATCACAGGGGTAACAAATGCTTTTTGTAATATATAGTCCAGCTCGTTGAAATAGATTTAATATTGTAATCCTGACTTCCCAATCCCATATATTCACAGTGTTTATTGATATACAAGAGAGGTGGTTATTCTCACAGACTTCTCAATAATGCGTACTGCATACCTGAGGCATGCACTGAGGGTAGTAAATGGATTCAATTTATCCAGAAAATTAGCTTCTTATATACAGGGATCTGAAATATAACAAATGAGTCATGCCTGACCTTAATAGACCCAGCTTATGAGCTATACCTTGATGCCAGTTCTGGATTTAATAGTACTGCATTTAGGACACATTTGTTCTGCAATAAATCGTGCTCTAGATAATTTCAGCAGTTTTGCCTTAGTTTTAGGCGTACTGATAATAAGTACATGTACATGTACATTATTGTCCACCAGATTGGTATGTTTGTTGTCACTTTTTAGTGTCATTCATCAGCCTATTCATTGTTTGTGTTTGTGTCTTGTTTATCTGTGTGTGTGTGTGTGTGTGTGTGTGTGTGTGTGTGTGTGTGTGTGTGTGTGTGTGTGTGTGTGTGTGTGTGTGTGTGTGTGTGTGTGTGTGTGTGTGTGTGTGTGTGTGTGTGTGTGTGTGTGTGTGTGTGTGTGTGTGTGTGTGTTTGTGCATGTGTATGTGTGTGTGTGGATCTGTCTGTTTGTCTGTATGTTTTCAACTGTTTCTGGTTCTGAAAATTGATCAAATTAGGGCTGAAATGATGGGGACAGGTTTTCCTCAGTATCATATCACTGACATCAGTGCACTGAATCTCATAATCTGCTGCATTGACAAAGTATGATGATTGTCTTAGAAACTCTGCTAGGTAGTTGTGGTAATGCATTTCCATATTGTTTCAAATCTACAGTTCATATTATGTTCTCTTTAAAGATTGTGTCCATAATTTGCACACCCCAAAATAAACTTATCAACCAAATCATGTAAAATCATTTATTTTATAATGTAAAGATTCTGATAAATCTTCACTGGTTTCAACACTTTCAGCATGCACATACTGTTTTTCTTGGTAGAATTCAACAAAATAGGGTCATACCTTTAAGGCTAATGAAACTTGATTGTGAGTTTCCCGTCACATTTTTTTTCAGCCCATAATGAGGGAACTATTTCATTATTCATTATTCATTACATGCAGGATTTCATTATTTTAACTTTTTTACAAACACTTAAATGCTTTTTTGGTCATTCCGTTTGCACATTTCCAGTTTCTAACGGTTCTAACCCAAAACCTGTACAGTGGAACCCTTTTGATGGATTATAGACCAACAGACGATCTTGAAACGAAATACAAACAATATTGGGTCTATATTTTTAAACTCATTTCCCACCAAAACTTCCAAAATCAACCGAAAAGGAGAGGCTTGAAAAGAATTTTTCAAAATAATGAATTATTCTCATAACGAGGGCGGGTGACGGGAAACTCATAATCAAGTTTCATTAGCCTAACATTTGGAAAACTTATAGTAAATGCAGTACATTTTTTCAAACTACATGAATCCGGTGATTCTAATTATTGCCTGTAGTATAAGCTTCTAATTTGTTTCCAGCTGGGATTGAAATTGGGGTATTTTTCCACATCAGTATTGCTTATCGCTACAGATTTCAGGGTTTTTAATTGCTCCAGCTGGTATTAAAATCTGATTTTTTTTTTTTACATTCACAATGACTTACATGTATGTACATGTAACTGGTCAAGACACCATTATGCACGGATCTGATAGACTCGGGGGGTCACGGTGTCCGACACATTTTTCCATGGTTTTCACGAAGCCGAGATGAACCCCATAATTATGCATTTGTATGCGGCTGTACAGACCCAGCTGTTGATAAAGTAGCGCATCGCAGGGGAATATAAGTGGTGCCATGAAATATTGAACCATCTTTCCATGAGAAATTCATCGCTCTGATAGATGATCGTACCCCGCCTCGAAATAGGCAAAGGGCTGGCTCGGAAAATGCCCCCAGGAAAGCCCTCACGTGGACTCGGCCTGTTAATATAAACATGATGGGCTTCCAGAACCTCTGGTCTAACTTCGGAGACCTGCTCTGCGGTAGGAGAAGGTTGACTCAAGGCTTGACCTGAATCTTGAAGACGGAGAAGAAGAAAACACAATGTTTAATTCACCAAAAGGATGCCTTATAGTTCAGACATGCTGCCTAATGCAGTGAAAAGAGATGTCTTCATTGTGGGTTAGAACCATTGATTTTTCCATTCACTACACATGACTACACAAATTTTCTCAGTAGACATACTGTACACTGTAAGTCTTTGTTTGATGCATACATTACAAGACTAGTGGAGCTCTTTCTTTTTTCCTTTGGTGAATAAAGGCATACAACAAAACAAAAAAGACTACCTTCATGTGTATTAAAAAACAAAAGATTAAAAAAAATGTTGATTTACTCAATAGTGCAGGGTATATTTGGAGATCAAAAATCAGTTTATTTGTTTTTCCAGGTTTGCCCTTCATAGAGCTGGCAAGTCTCCCTGATTCTGCAGGAGCTTCCCTAAAAATCTTCCCATATCTTGACAAACACATCCCCCAGATTTTTGGAAGTTTTTGTACCATCTTTCAATTGCAATTTGAAATCTCGCTACATTGAAATTCAAAAAGTACTTTATTCCCCATTTAAAACAATTTGAGTAATAAAAATAAATATCAAAGAAAATAAAATTGGAATGTTGGCAGATCTGCAGTGCCTAAAAAAATGACACCAAATCACAGTTAATTCTCAGAGAAAGGTCCCAGAAAGGGTCTCTTGAAGTGCAACCAGCCAAGGGCAGCCCCTCCAAATATCATCATCAGGACAGCAGTCATTCTAGTTCCACCTGGTTTTTGTTGGACTTCCTCCAAGGAAAGTCTTAACCACACATTTTGAAACTGGTCCAGCTCTATGAAAACTTTTTTTGACTTGGTCACATACAGTATCTTATACCCCTTTTATAGTTAGAGTTACCCGCATCAGGTCCGGACCTGATGCGGGGTAACTCTCACTATAAAAGGTCGAAAAATATTTAGCCTGAGCTAAAGTTAGTGCGGGCTGGGCGGTGGTTAAGGTCCGCATCAGGTCCGCATCAGTCCCGAGCTAACGTCAGTATAAAACGTTTCTCGATTTTAGTGTGGACTAAATCAGTGACCCATGAACCGGAAATGATGTACATGTATGCCGCACAGCTGAGATGGGGCGCTCGCGGGAAGCACAGCTGAGATGGGGCAGTAGGTTACCACAGCAACTAGTCCGGTCTCGCTCTCGTCATGGGTGGTCGAAAAAGGCAGTATAAAACGACCTACCCAGTGCTAAAGTTACCCCGCTTCTGAAGCGGGGTAAAGTCGGCGCACACTATAAAAGGGGTAACAATTATATAAAGTCTGGCTCCTAGATGTTTGGATTAACCAGTATGTAATTGATAGAGACACTACTATCTTCAGTCAAATTCTTTGACTAAAACTATAGTGTCCTCATGTCCTTTCTTCCAAACATGGAACTGCATGGTAATGTGGTGCAGCCTTGCTGGTGCTTCAGACTCATACATTGCAATGCATTATATCTGCAGGGTCTCAAATTAAGAGTGAATTACAGTATTAAACTGGACAATAACCAAAATTACTTTTCTCTAATGGGGTACTTATTGTGTTGTTAAGGGTGTACTTTTATTTACAATAATCTGTTATAATAATAGTTTTATCCATTGTGCCATATGCAGCTGCTTGAAGTTGTCAAAAGGTTCCAAAAGTTGCTTTTGTATGCTGCAGTCTTATAAAAGGTAGTGGATCTCATTTGCAAACATCCCCACAGACCAGGAAAAGATAACTCATGCCCTTAGGCTATTAATGAAGGACATGTCTGTGAAATCTGGGGGTCAGTAATTGCCTAGAATTTGAAAAATGCAAAAGAAAAACAATAGCCATTTAGTGTACATTCTATGGCAGGAATTTTGTTCTCGCAAGAAAAATATTCAAATCAGAGTCTAACGGTCACTATAATTCTACTAAAACTGAGTTTCTAGCTCCTATATTTTGCTAAAGGGTCCCCGATGGCATTTTCTTCTAAATGCCATTGTATTTACACAATGTTAGTTTTTAGGCATGCAAAAGAGATCCCCTGCCTTTAAGAGTTAACAGAATCCCATACCTTGCCATCTTTTCTCAGCAAATGTACACATTTAGTGTTAGTTTTTAGGCATGCAAAAGAGATCCCCTGCCTTTAAGAGTTAACAGAATCCCATACCTTGCCATCTTTTCTCAGCAAATGTACACATATTTTTTCTTATAAGTTTCTTTAAACATTTGCTTTTCATTTTCTGTCTTATTTGTTTTGCATTATCATGTCTCAATGCTTGCATAACTTGTAAATTTTGTGTTTGGAAAATATGTATGAATGTTTAAACTATAACAAAACATTAGAAATAAAAATTTGAGTGAGCACAAAAATTCAAGAAAACAATGGAAAAAAATCCTATCCTTTAAAGGGAGAAGGAGCCAGCAACTAACAGGCATAACTTAAGAAAAAAAATGGCAGTGTGAGTATTGTGAGAATTATGGTACATGGTGATAAAGACAGCCTAAATAAGGGGTACTCTGTGATACTCACCCTCAGCAAGGCCCTATAAATTACGTAATTTGTGTTTATTTTACGTCTTTGCCAGTTTTATCCCAGGATAAAACTTGCAGAAACAGCTACATGTATATTGGGAGGAGCTTATCAATTCAAACAGTGCATATATTACCACGGCGCATCGGTCACGCATGGTCACCTCCAGACCAGTACACATGCGATCTGATTGGTTGGCAAAAACTAATTTTTTTCTTAACTTATCCCTGTTAGTTGCCAGCTCCTTCTCCCTTTAAATTGTGACTTCCAAATAAAAGAAAAAAAATCAATATTGTCAAAATAGGTGGAGATACTAGTCACACCCCTGGAAATGAAATCTTCAAATCTATCATCAAGTGTTGCTAATAGATTATTGTTAACTCATCATAGAAAATCCTCCTCTTATCTTTTGAACATCCTGCTTTATCATGGCAGCTGATACATTTTCTGCATAATAAATATCGCATCGCTAGCCAGTGCTCACTGTGCTTACTTCCTCCGTTGAATTGTGTGGTTTTAACAAAGGCTGCATGTAGGCACGTCTGTTATTCGATACTTAGCACTCGTCATCAAATATTCACAACTTTGCACCTTTGCCGCGAACTCTGCCCAATGGCAACGAAAGATGCTGCCAAGAACATTCCCTGGTTCATATGTGATTAGTAAAATATGGAGCGTTGATAAATTTGTTGATAGATGTAGGTCTCTGTAACTAGGTAATTTGACTTTTATTTGCGTAGAAAGCAGCCAACATCTGGTTTTGTAGAGCTAATATCCTTGGTTTGAACACATCGGAAATAATCTTGGGGGAAAAGGGTAAATTATATCCTGTACTACACATACGTAGGGTGCTGACAAATATACATTACACACTGTATCAAATTAGCATGGATTCATTCTATTATGTGCAGGATCATCTTGGTAAGGAAGTTTGGGTGGGAGAAAAAAAGGCAAGCGAAATGAGTTCACGCTTGGCTGAGCTAATCACGGGACACGCATGATTTGCGCTGTCATTGTGAGTATGTGAGTTAGAACCTAGTAGTATACCGTGAATCTGGTTTCAGCTTCTCATTGGCTTATTGGCTGTTAGCTCTTCTTCTCTCTCTCTTACTCTCTCTTCTCATCTCAAGGGGGGTATGAGACTTGCCGTGCATCTGTAAGTCCCTCTTGGAAGATGAAATATTGTAGACAGAGGATGAAAAAAGGCCCAGCTAATGAGAGTAATTTGTTTCTTGCTACCCTTGGTGTTACGTTTCTTGTAAAACCTGTAAATGCCAAATTGGATCATTGATATGCGTACATTTTCTATGAAATTTACAATCACAGTTTCCATCAGGATAAGAAGATTTTGCTTCAGAATGGAATCCAAGCAATGAATATAATGGATATATACATGTATGGAAAATAGATTTTTTAATTGTTACTGGTAGGTTTTGCTTTTTTGTTTTAATATGTTATATCTGAATAAAATCTTTGCCAGAATACAAGGATGAAGAAAGGTAAGGAAAGAGTTTAACAAATAAAAAGAAGCAGAAGAAAATGTAAAGGAAAAAAATAGAAAAAGATGTAAAAAAAAAAAAAGTGGAAGAATATGAAGAAAGAAAGAACAAATAGAAGAAAAAGAAGACATATATCAGCCTCCAATCTCATCTCTTTACGAGTTAACGTTAAAGTAAATACAAAGAAAGTTAATTTTGAGTAAGTTTAGAAAGATCTAGTGATGTGGAGTGATGTGCACAGTACCTTTGCAGTGCAACACGGAGATATTACAACAAAAGAAGAAACGAGACGTTGTGACGGGAAACCAAAAGAATTGTTTTAACACTTGTTCCTCTGTGAATCACCTTGTATAAAAGGCCATCATAATATCATTACCATGCTCCTCATTATCAGCATATTCTATAATCGGTGGCCATCGCCAAGTATTTTTCATCTCGATTCTATTCTCTGCTCCGTAGCTCGCCCTATCACTATCTTTTCACAGGGTCATCATTGCAAATTGTATCAATTCATGTGATGTTTTCATTTCTATCTTTCCGTATCGGCAAACTTGACACCCAGTAATCAGGTATCGATCCACGCTCGTGGCTTTTTACGGCGTGTCACGCATCATGTAGCAGTTGTTGAGCGAGTGTTCCAAAGATGCAGTTTGAATTTTGATAAGCCACGGAGAGGAACTTACATTCGATACCTACTGTTCTGTTTTGCATTTCTTGTTCTGTTAAGGTCATCCGTCCCCGCCCTGTTTGTGTTTGACTTATTCGGACAGGACAGAAGTGGACGATGAGAAATTCATGCGAGGACTGATTCTGTGTGACAAATTTTACCTACTTTTAGATATTGTCTGCCTTTGTTACACGGAGGAAAGAAGTGCTTTGACTTCACTTGATATGGGATGTTGTGTAAATCGCATCATGCATGATTCACCTTGTTTTGTGGAATGGTTGAGTCAGGTCCAGTTGACGTAATTCTCACATTTGGAATCTTCAGGATTATCGCTTCGACATCACAACTGCAGATGTTTCATATGAGCATATATCGCCAGATAATTTCACATACTGAATGCTCGTTTGTGGAGACTTGCAGCGGTTGAATATTTTTGATTAACGGTTTGCTGTGAATGAAAACTGGACTGGTATTTCTCAAAGGATCCTATGTTTTGTAGAAAAGTAACTGACAAGAATACTTGAAAGATGGACAATTGATATGTCTGACCTGTATGGT
Source organism: Eucidaris tribuloides (assembly GCA_001188425.1). NCBI lineage: Eukaryota > Metazoa > Echinodermata > Echinoidea > Cidaroida > Cidaridae > Eucidaris > Eucidaris tribuloides. Next base: position 48,453 of record JZLH01S0106246.1, on the reverse strand, counting down.
ACATTTCCAAGTCATCTGTCAGTGTAGAACATAAAAAGCTGTGAACTTTATTTTTCTTTTGAAGAGGAACCTGGCTGAAATCTCACCTGCCTGTGAAGAAGAATACTTGGTGATCAGGATTATTTAATTTACTGTACTGTGTATTTGTCAAGATCAGATACAAAGCTCTGAGCAGTGCATTCACAACAGTGTGTAACGAGAAGTAAACGGGCTGAATCTGAAGAAGATCTCCAATATGTATTCATCCCATTTGCCTAGATAACATAGAGAGCTGTAAGCTTTTGTTTTCTTTTGAAGAAGAATCCAAATTCATCTGAAATCACACTTGTCAAGAAGCAGTCTTGGCGATCATAGCTATTTCATTTATTGTGATTGCGGATCTGTCAAGATTGGATGCAAAGCTCAGAAGCAGCAGTGTTTGATGAGAAGTAAACTGGCTGCATCTCGGCAGATCTCCAAGAAGTATCCATCTCATTTGCATAGATAACAGACCTGCTAGGTGAAAGGATCCAATCTTCTCTTGATAACAACTTTACAAATTACAACACTCTGAATGCAAAACTCTGAACAGTTCATTCACAACAGTATTATAAGTGGTTACACCTCAGCAGATCTCCAAGAAATATCCATCTCATTTGCATAGATAACCAAGCTGCTCCTGGAGAGGATCCACTCACAAATAAAACAAGCTTACAATTTACAACACTCTGGATGCAAAACTCTTGAGTAGTGCATAGACAACAGTGTGTTACGAGATGTAAAGCTGGTTGCATCTCAGTAGATCTTCAAGAATTATCCATCTCATTTGCATAGATAACCGAACTGCTCTGGTGAGAGGATCCATTTCACAATTCCTCACAACTTACAAAACTCTTGTGCAGTGCATTGACAACAGTGTGTAACAAGAATTAAAGCTGGCTGCATCTCAAGCAAATCTCCAAGAAGTATCCATCTCATTTGCATAGATAACCAAACTGCTCTGGTAGAGACCACTCACAATTGATAACGTCCTCACAACTTACCACACTCTCTGTCTGTCTCTCTCTGTCTCACCTTACTTCCGGTTCAACGGTGTCGCCATCGCCTCCGTTCCACATGCCTGCCAACAATACCTTCGCCATGCACGACACGCGGACTCGCCTCTTGGAACCCACTCCAAACCATGTAAACCACGACGACGATTCCCTGGCCTGCCTGCAGAAGTGGAAGCCACTCTTTGACAAGGTAAGATCACAGTGGAATTTCATCGCAACTCTTTGTACGTGTATAGACCAATTCAGTTTCAGAACACTGGAATTTATGTCAGTCATATTAAGGGGGGGGGGGGTTTCCAAAACAAGAAGAAAAGACAATTCAAAGGGTTATGCAATGAGTCAGGTGCATGGAGATGTCAGTGTTTTTGTTATGCATGCTTGAAGCCCTCCAGTTATATATTAGCATACAAAACAACACCCAAACCAAACAGGTCTATTGTAGTAGGGCTCAACACTAGTACTTGCCTGCCTGCCCATGGGCAAGTGAAAATTTATGCAAAGTAACTTTCCTTGTGTTTTTCATTTCAGTCTAAAGTTTGTGTAAGTTCCATTTTAAAAGTAGAATCTGTAAAAACACTTTCAACAAATTATTATCTGTACAGTTACACAATCAACAAGCATTTTGTTCACTTCGGCAAGAAAAAATTTTGTTCGGGCAAACAAATGAATAAAAACTAAAAGTTTGCTTGCCCGATCGGGCAACCAGCAAAAAGGTTAGCATGGAATCCTGCTGTATGGCTGTAATGTTGTAACCATAATGTTAAGATTTTTCTGCGTGTAGAACTACATATGTTTGTGGGCCTAATCACATTTACATTTTTGTTGATTTTATTTTTCAGTTGTTACATTTAATTGCAAATTTTATAGTTTCATTGATTTTAAGCACGGTTAAAGAGGAATTAAACCCAGACATCGTCCTGCATTCAGAGAATACAATGTAAGGAGTAAGGAGTAAGTAAACTTTCAACAATCATAACTTTTTAACTGTTCAACCAAATTTGCTCAAACTTTCCCCCTTTTCATTGCTCTGTATTCTCTGAATTCAGAAAGATGTCTGGGCTTCATTACCCTTTAACCTAAAGACCGAAGTTTTCCATCTTACAAATGTCAAATTCTGTTTTGCTCCATTTTACAAATGTCAAATTTCATGTTCCTTTGCATTGTAATTTTGCAATTTTCCGACTTGAATTGTTAGAAAAAATATCACAAATAACATCCAGCTTACTAGGCCCATTAGGTTTTGATTCGGGTTTGGGTACATTACAGGTACAGCATGATTTCTTTTACTTTATTATGTATCTTTTTGGTAAATTAGTGTAGTTTTATTCAATAAATATTTATTAATTTTACTTTGGGTGGAATTTTTAGGCATTACGTTGTCATTTATGTTCAAAATGCTGTTTTTCGCATTATACCCTAAATTCTGTGAATTCCGCTGAATATCCGCAATGCAGAAAACGTCGGTCTTTACCTTTAACCATGTTGGCTGGTTGACCCCAATTCTGCTATCGCCTTCTCAGTGCCAGAGCCATACCTAGATGAATGTTCATCCAGTTTACTAGAACGAGTGGTAAACTGAATT
>JZLH01S0106246.1:6417-19883 GCA_001188425.1 Eucidaris tribuloides | reverse complement strand
GAACTCCGAACCCATACCCATATCTAAGGGTCTTTTTGCTGTAAATAGGCACCCATGTCTAAGGATTTCAAAATTTTTCTGTGCGCGATTGAAAATAGCATGTGTTTGCGTGTGAAGTGCGCCAAAAATGTGAAAATTGAGAGTATTTTCAAAATATGAAAAATGAGACCCATGTCTAGGGATCTTTTTCATGAAAAGGGGACCCATGTCTAAGGATTTTTTTTGAAAGAGTCCCCCTTCCGAGTGGCACATCCGTGAATACCCAATACACCTGAGTACCCCCCTCCCCCGGGTCCCGAGACTGTAGGTCTACCTAAATAACATTACCTCCAGTACAAAGGTGACACTGGAAGACTTTAATGAGGCCATATCACAGACACAATTCTAGGTCAATGACTATCTGTTGGCAGTGTTGGTGCATATCATACTCAAGCTGAACACTATGAACTTACATTCTAGTCTTGCTGTGCTTGATGTGCATTATCACTTGTCTTTGGAAAATTTGTCTCCAATATTGAGTTTCTTTACTGCATTCCAGGTCTTTACCAATATTGTGAGGCAATTTTGAGTCAGAAACACTATTAGGGAGTAAAATCATAAACTATGCAGCGGTGATACTCTAAGCTATCCATGTCCAACAGCAAATATCTCTTAATTAGAGTTTAGGGTTAGGGTTTAGGGTAAGGTTAGGGACCTCTATCCTTAACCCTGACCTAACCCTAGTCTAGTTAGGTATAGGCCCATGAAACTTGTTATTATGGCAGTTCCACATGTTGTAAGTTGTGTACCGTACATAAACCACTGTATGTGGGACTACAGTGATACCTGAATGCATTATTGCCAACTTCAGGGGGTATGTACAGGGGGGTTACGATGATCCCACGGGCTAAATGTTGGTATTTCCAGATTCAGGTAAGCCCAGTACATAATTTTAGGGGGGTACCGGATCGGCAGTGTGACTTTTGCAAAATAATACCACCCCCTACTGAGTGAAGTCAACCCTGGGCGAACAGGTTCGCCGATAGCACTCAAAGTGTTAAAGGGCAGTGACATGATTGGAGGATGCAAAAATGCCTCTCAAACCAAATGTGTTGAAACATATACCAAGCTAGAATAGATCTCCCAGCTGGAAGAATTTGTCTTTGATTATTTAAGGGGAATCAAGCATGAACATACCAGTATTTTATTTCTCTCAAGGCCCGAGATAAATAAATCCCATAAAAAGCTGCACAACAGATACCTACCACTAGGGATATTAACAGTATTTATTTTAGAGTGGGTCAACGTTTTACCACAAGATTTTCGCAGCAGAATCCTTGCATAGTTTACTGGAACAGCCCAAGTTGAGGACTATCCCCAATTATGCTATTTACCTTTATGTGCTTTAAAGGCAGGGGGTCTCTTTTGCATACCTAAAGAAGTTGTATTGTGTAAATACACTGTATAGAAGAAAATACCATCTAGAAACCTTAAGCAAAGTATGAGAGCTAGAAACTCAGTTTTAGTAGAATTATAGTGACAATTAGGCTTTGATATGAATTCTTGTCTCCTAGAGAGAAATATTCCTAGCATACATGTAGAATGTACACTATTATGGCAACTGGTTTCAGGGACATTTTTGAAATTCTAGTTAATTAATTATCTTCAGATTTCACAGACGTGCCCATCAAAAATAAACTAAGGGCATGAGTGATGTTTTGTTGTGCTGTGGGACACGTGCAAATGAGATTTCCTGCCTTTAAAGGAGAATGAAAATGAAAGTTTAAAACAATGAAAGAAGGAAAACATTGAAAATTTGAGCAAATTTGGCTGAAACATTCAAGATGAAATTACACAGTGACATTTTCAAAGTTTTGCTATTTTCTTTGATCAAAGCATGCTCAGCTCTCGAGTGGGGGGTTAGTTTGTGAAAACCAAAGAATAGCCCCAGTGAACAAATTGTTGGTACTAAGTTGAGTACAGAAATGTGAAAAAAGGGCCAGTGTTCAAAATCAATTTAAGTTTACTGATATGCATTGGAATGACATATTGTGTTCAATCAAAAGTACAAAGTGCTTGTAAAACTGTTCATAACCCTTGAAGGCTCTCTTTACAAATATGAAAAAAAAAGTCTTATTGTGGTGAAAAAATAACATCCTGTTTGGAGATTGTTAATATGTTTACCTTCGGGCAATTCCTCTGCAATGAAAGGGTAAGTTTTCTCAAAGAGAATGTGGGGTATCCTTTTAGTTACCCTGGAATTGTAACTTACTAAATGTGTGCCCCCTCCCCTCCCCTTGCCTCCCTCACCTGCACTCCCCAGTCCCTCCTCCACTCCCCATATTGTGGCTCTGCTGGTCATGCCCTTAAAGGTAGGGGATCTCATTTGCAACCCTCTCATAATACAGCAAACATTCATGCCCTTATGATATTTAAAAGTACTTGTCTGTGAAATCTGAAGATCAGAAATCACCTAGATTTTAAAAAATGCACAAGAAACCAATAGTTGTGTAGTGTATGTTCGGCACACTATTCCAAATCTCACTATATTTCATGGACCTATAGTCAGTAGGTCTGTAGGTATATCAGGCTGATTATGGTACTTTACCAGTAATACATGTACCAGATGTTGTGTTGGAATGCATCAGACACAGAAGGTCATCTGCTGTACAGTAAGCTGTGTATTACACCATGGAGGTAAAAGGGACCTTACATGCACTGTCTAAAAATAGACTAGTACCACTTGTAAAATTGTGGAACTGTGTGCAAAAAACAAATCCAAGTCAAACGTTTACTATAATTCACTAAATTTCTAGCTCCTACACTTTCTAAAGTTCTTAAATGAATATTTCTATATACCAGTGCTTTTGCACAATGTTGAATTTTAGGCATGCAAAAGAGATCCACTGCCTTTAAACGCTTTTTTTTTTTATCTTTGCTCAGATTTAATCCAACCCCCAAAAATGCAGCACATGTTCAAAATTCGGGAATCATACATTGTGAAGCATTTGAAATATAAACAATATTATTTGAAATTAGGCTGTTGCTCAAGTTGTACATGTATTTTGTAATGGTGGTCTACTAGGTTTCAGACACTTCATGTAGCTTTCACATGCAAATTTTGAATTTGGTGGAGTCCAACCAGAGCAAAGATTGCTCAACAATCGTCCAAGTGCAGTAGTCCACTGGTGTGAGTTTTTTACCTTGTAAGCTTTGACTAACAAGTATTCAGTTTTCATCAAATTATATACGAGTCAGGTCTCAGTCAGACTAGTTTAACGGTCATATAAAATTCAAATTCAGCGAGCAAAGTCAGGTTGATGAAATCTGTTTGAATTTTATCTGCATTCACAAAACCTACAGACTTTTCAGCCCCATTGCTTTGTGAAAGGTGAAGATTTATGTGAATGTTTACATTATAATTGATTTTAGCTTATTTGGTAGATAAATTCATTTTGGGGCTTGTAAATCACGGGTACAATCTTTAAGGCAGGGCCGGCAGCCATGACTGAACCCTGCCCAAAGTACAAGGTTTATGATACACGATACATCTCTGAAGGCAGAGAGGCAATTAAGCCTGCATTAGTCATACCACCCAGGGGTAATGGGGGATTATCCCCGACCCTAATTTGTTATGGTTCGTAATCATTCTAATAACTTGGTGCTTCCAGCTAAAATCTGGTCATTAAGCTCACTAAATGAGCGTTGACTCAGAATCTTTCCGCTTAAAGGTGGGCTCAGATTTTTAGAGTGAAATATTAAAAAATTGTCATTTTTAAACCCATTGACCTGACTGATACATCATTACATGCCTACACATCTGTAGTTATGAAGAATGGAATGAGTGGATATTAATAACGGTTGGAATATTTAAGAAAATAAATTGGTTTGGGATGTATGTTTACCTTGAATGTTTACAGTATAGTAACTCAAAACTTTCTGTAAGTATGCCTAAATGAAACATTCAGCATGACATTTGTGATCATGCCTTTTCCTAAAGACTGATACAAAAAAATAATCCATATCTAGTCACCCCGCGCCCCCTAGTTTTAAGATGTCTTTTGATGCAATCTTTTCTCTAATGTTGTTTCTTACCTCAACAGCTTACATGTAAAATCAGCTTTGTAACCACAGAAAATAGATCATTCCAAGGTTATGCAGATGCAGGTTCCATTATTGAAAGGGGCACGGCCCTACGAGAAAATGGTAAACATTTACAGTAATCGAGAGCATCATTTTCCCAGGCAGAGACTAGACTCGTGCCAGTCTGTATTGTAAAAAGGCATCATATAACAATACTTCCCAGCCATTCCATGTAAGGGTCAACATCAAACCCAAAAATTGAAGTGAAGGAAGTGATTTCTTTTGTCAGTTATAATTCAAAAGAGGAATATTGAAACCATCTAAATCTCAAAGATTTTAAAAAATTAAGCATTTGAATTAAAGTTACAGCCTTCTGAACATGGATGAACTTTCGGGCAAAAAACAAGGGTTTGGGGTATAAATCACAAACTGGAAAAATAAATGAAGCTGATTCATGACATGTTGCTTTATCTGCATCTATTAGGTAGCTATTCCAGTAAATTTGATAAAACATCAAAAAGTTTTCCAAATGCTTTTTGTGTTTTCCCAGTATTATGAAAACATCCGCGAAATATGTCACGTGAGTCTCATAATAAGGTGATTTTTTAAGATTACTAAAAAACTAGAAAGAGTTTCAGCTGGTATTTGATATGTAAGTGAAGAAGTGGTGGTAGTGTATCAAGAAAGGTATAAACATTTTCATTTGCCCTGCATACCTTGAAGAAAACAGTGTCACCCGAGTCATGCATGCTGTATGTCGGACAACTCACAAACCAGAGTATAGATCAAAAACTGAGAAAATAAGTGAAGCTGATTGCTTCATCTGATTTCATTAGGTAAGCTTTTTCCAGTCAGTTTGATAAAACATTGATAATTTTTTCAAGTGCTTGTCATATTTTCCCAGTACGCCTATTCTATTATGAAAACACTAGTAAAATATGTCATGCGAGTCACAGAATGGGTAATTTTTTTTAATAGTCCTAAAAAACTAGAGTTTTCACATTCTTTCATAAGGTATTCATAATTACATCATATTTATTCATATAACATCATAATTTAAGTCTTTAAACCACATTGATAGCTATAATGAGCAACTGTGTCATGCGAGTTACGCATTTATGTAACACGAGTCACATTTTCGCCGGGCCATTTCTGACAAAGAGGGAAATTTGGCAAAGTGTAACTTTTGCATAATAAAGTTAGGGCATTCAGTTTGTAGTTCAGTAAAAATTTCTTAAATCACACTTGCAGTTTCATAGGAAAATCTATTTGACTCAAGTAGTGTGTCAAAGTTCCTCTTTTCTATCCTGTCATGCGAGTCATGTCAAAGAAATTGTGATAAATAACAAACTATTGATCATAGAGCAATCATTATAGGACTAAAACATGCATTCCCAATGCCTGGACTAAAAAACATATTAAATTTGATTTGAATAAACCTAGTTTCACAAAAGTAATACGATGAAACTTGAAATTTTGTTCAAATGTCACACGAGTCACTGTAGAATGGCTGTTCCAGTTCCACATACTCTGCCACTCCCCCCTCCCCCCCCCCCCCACTGGTGCTGCCCCTGGTGCATGGACATAATGTGCTCAGTTATTCCATCACATCAAAGTTCAGAGGATTTATAGTCGTTGTTCCATCACTCTTTCTACCTGATCCTGTCCGTTACTGGTTTCTACAATTAAAAGTTTCCACAACATAAACTTTAATTATTTAATTCTTTGTGTCCAATTATTCCATTCTATCAAACAAGCTATAGGTTATACACCCTTAAATCAAGTATATCTAGAGTATTTTTTTCGTTCATTTATGCCATAGAATATATGACAGATACTTTGGTAACAACTGCTCCAGCACCTGACCCTATCCCTTTGGAGATATTGTAGGAGCAATAACAATAGAGCATATGTTGTGTCGCCATGCCATCATATCAAAGTTCAGAGGTTATTGTTTGTGCTTTTCTCCCTTTCTGCCTGATCCTATCCGTAGCTAGGTTTCTACATTGGGGTTACTGTGAACGTAACTCGGTCCGACGCCAACATCACCGCTGCCGAAATCTGGACCGGTCCGATCCCCCGCCACAGCTGGCTGGTGTTCGACCCGAACAAAAAGTTGCAGTTTTGGAGATTTTTATCCTACATCCTCGTACATGGAGGGTAAGTATGGTGGTACTGAAAGTTTTAGACTTTTTATGCCTCCGCAGCGAAGTTGCCAGAGGCATTATGTTTTTGGGGTTGTCCACTCGTCTGTGTGTGTGGACGTCCATCCATTACCTGTTCTCATTACCACAATAACTTAAAACAGCTGATCAGATTTTGATGTCACTATGGCCAAGTATGTATTACAAGGTAACAATGAACTGATTAGATTTTGGAGTCTGAAAGGGCAAATGTCACAAGGCCTCATACATGTCTAATTTGGGCTCATTATCACAATAACTTGCGGCTGATTGGATGTTGATGTAACTTGTGTCTAGTATGTTTTATGGTGATGAATTGATAAGATATCGGAGTTGAAAGGTCAAAGGTCTCGAGACCTTGTATACATTTCATTTCAGCTTGTTACCATGGTAACTTAGACTTCTGATGAGATTGGGTAATTGTTCTCTTCTAAATGATTTACATAACATTTTTCCCTACCCGTTTTGTCATTCTCTCTCATTACTTCCTCCTTTTTGTCTTTTTCTCCTGTAGAATTGAACATATAATTTTCAACTTTTCTGTACAAATGCTGCTGGGCGTCCCATTAGAGATGGTCCATGGGACCCGAAGGATCGGCACACTCTACCTCACAAGCATCGCAGCTGGTAAGAAGGCTCAATAAGCACACTGTTCAGTCAAGGAAATCTTCACAGATTACATTTCAAGACATTTTTGAAGTTTGAACAAAACTGTTCATCCACAATTTAATGCTCATGAAATTTGGTGCACACATTGGTCTTTGAGGGGAGGGGGGGGGGGTAAGATGTGCAAGACATAAATCAGGTAGAAATATTGTGATTCAAATAGATACCTCAGTTGCCCATGAGATTTGACACAAACGTTGGTCTTGGGGTGAAAATGTGCAAGACACAATTTTCGCATGTGTTTGATACTGCATTGCCATGTTGATGGCATATTATGGCAATAAATTAGGTAAAAAATTTTGTGGATCGAACTACTTCCTCAGTATTTGAATAATGCTCATGAGATTTGGCACAAACATTGGTGTTGAAATGAAAATGTGCAAGACGCATTTATAGAATGCATTGGAAACTGTGTTGTCCTGGTAATGGCATATCACAATAAATCAGGTAATAATATTGTAGATCAAACTACATGTACTTCCTCAGTTTTTGACCAATGCTCATGAGATTTGGCACAAACATTGGGGTAAAGATGTGCAAGACACTTTTTTTTTGAATGCATTGGAAACTGCATTGTCATGGTAACAGCATATTATTAACAATAAATCAGGTTAAAATATTGTGGTAAAAAAACAAAGAAATTCATACTTAATTTAAAAAACAAAAAATACATCAGAAATTTAATAAACAATGAAATAGTAAAAAATCAGTTTTGATATCATAGATTTTTGTTGATACATATGCTAAGAATACTACAAAGATTACTGATTAAAAATTAGCATATTTAGAGCTTTATTTGGTCGTGTAGACCAAAAAAGTCTGATTTCATGCATAAATTAGCATAATTAATGAAATCATATTATTTTTGTCTCGCCTACATAGCGGAGCGAGACATAGGTATCACTATTTCCGGCGTCGGTGTAGGCGTAGGCGTCGGCGTCGGCGTCGTCAACAATTGTGTTGTACACACAATAACTTTCTATACCTTCAAGGTAGGATTGCCATATTCATACAAGAGGTCCATCTCTTGAAGGTGCAGGTCAAGTTCGAATGTGAGTTGAATATGATTAAGGTCAAAGGTCAATGAACTTTCCATTACTGGCACTGTGCTTTGTTGTACACACAATAACTTTCTATAGCTTTGACGTGGAATCACCAAATTCAGTTTTGACATGCAGTCTCTTCATGACTGCGATATGCAGGCGAGACAACGCTTGGCGTTTGCCTTATTTAATGAATAACAATACAGTTTTGTAGGGTATGTACATCGTGGGTGACAATCGCTGACAAGTTTATTCCCATTGTGCGGTAGAAGGCTGAGATCATGGGGGGGGGGTGGCGTCCTGGGAGGCCCTTCCTCCCAGCCAGACAGGTGTTCAAAATAGCCCAATACAGTAAGGGTTGAGCCAAGGCTTCATATGTATGACACAGAAAATGAAATAAGTCATTATTGCATTGATTGAAATAAATTATTTTTTATTCCCTTTGCTAATCTTTCACAAAACAAGCCTGTTTTGTGTAAATAAAAAATAAAACTGTTACGAGGTTTGTGGTGCATTTTCTCACTTGTTTCTCCATTCCACAGGTTCCATGGGCACGTCAGTATTTGACAGAAAAGCTTACCTTGTAGGGGCATCGGCAGGTTCCTATGCCCTCCTTTCAGCTCACCTTGCCAATGTAGCACTTGTAAGTCTGACAAGCATACTTCCTTCTTCTATAAGGATGAATCCTTTCAGTTCCACACTCAGAATATCCCATCCAAATTTTGTGTAGTTTTGTTAGACTGGTAGCAGGGATATCAGCGAGCCCGGCCTTAAGGCCAGATTTTGCCGGCCTTGGCCTTGGCCTCGGACTGAGTCACATGTACAAAGTCTATGTGAAAAATATTTCCCAGCATCCTCATGGCTTCACTGACTTGGAATGGTCAGCCTCGACTCTATCTTTGACTAGTAGTGAAAGGGTCATAGGGAAGTTTACAGGACTGGAAGAAGTCCAAAACCTTTTTTTTATGAAGAATGGGTCTCTCAAAACAGATCTGAGAATAGTTTGCTAATAAATCATGATCAAATTAGAAGGAAAACAATGTCCTCAGTTATAGAGATCAGCTCATAGTTCCCATGGTGATGATGACAAATCAGCGAGTGCTAGCTTGATGTCAGAGGTGAAACATTTTCCATGTTAAAATTCTTTTTTCAAAATCCTTATTTCATTGATTACTTATTAATTAAGTTCTACAAGCACTTCCAGTGAACGAATGGGTTTCATTGAATCTGTGTTCAGATGTCACCTTTGAAACTGGGAGGATTTTGAGATTTGAAGTCTTAAACTTACTGACAACTTCCTTTTGAGTGGCAGGGGCTGCATTGGACACTTGTAGCTCCCTAAATCTGCCAATTCACGCTGGCATATTGTGGACATAACACCCCCAATTTGTTAAACTTACATGTATAACCACACTTTTACTTACAAAAGATAATTTAGTTTCTTGAAATTTGGTAATGTTAAAGCAAGTTACTTACAAATCAGCAAACCTACATTTTCTCAAACTTCTCATGACTTGTGGGAACAGGAAACTGCCGGCAACAGTTTTAAGTGTAAACACACACTTTCAGAAGTTTCATCACTTAACTTCGGCATTTCTGGTATGCTCATAGAGCTTCTGTTCTGTTTGGTGGTCATATTGCAGTTGAGGAAGTGTAATTTAACTGTAGGAATTCACCTGACATGTCTGAGTGAATTGTCTAGAACAGTGAATGCTATAGCCAAACATCTTGTGGACAAGAAACTTGGGGCAGATTTGTAATGTGAATGCACTATCATATGTAAATTTTACATTTCCTTCTTGTAATCTTCTTTAAATCTTGAAGCTTACATTCAGTCAACCATTGAACTATCTTTTGTCAAAACAATCCTATTAGTAAATTTTGCTTACCTTCATTTTCTTAATTGTTATAATCAGATTAGTACAAATCTTTGCTAACATTTCATAAACGTTGCCTTCATTCAAAAAAAATATAAAAATTAAAGCAATGTACAACATACAAGGTAATTGGCCATTCAAAGCTGATTTGCTCATTTTAAGCTGTCAGTGTACTTCTACAAAAGAGTAGATTGAGTGCTAGCAGTAGTCACACAATGAATTCATATACACTCGTGTACTGACACATTAAAGGTGGCCCAGGGGGTGGGGCTTGGAGTGTCACTGACACATGAAAATTGGCCTAAGGGGAGAGGGGGTAGGGAGTTGGGGTGTCACTGACACATGAAAATTGGCCCAGGGGGAGAGCGGGTAGGGAGTTGGGATGTCGCTGCCACATGAAAATTGGCCCAGGGGGAGAGGGGGTAGGGAGTTGGGGTGTCACTGACACGTAAAAGCTAGCTCAGGGGGAGAGGGGGTTTGGAGTTGGGGTGTCACTGCCACATGAAAATTGACCCAGGGGGAGAGGGGGTAGGGAGTTGGGGTGTCGCTGCCACATGAAAATTGGACCCAGGGGGAGAGGGGGTAGGGAGTTGGGGTGTCGCTGCCACATGAAAATTGGCCCAGGGGGAGAGTGGGTAGGGAGTTGGGGTGTCCTGACACATAAAAGTTAGCCCAGGGGAAGACAGAGGGGGGTGGGGTGTCACTGACAGATAAAAGTTGGCCCAGGAGGAGAGGGAGTGGGGTGTAATTTCCTTCACCTTGAAACTCTAAAAATACAGAAACATTGCACTGAGATATGTGCACCATAATTTCAGCTGATATTGTGAAAATTGGCCTAAGGGGAGAGGGGGTGGGGAGTTGGCGTGTCACTGACAAATAAAAGCTAGCTCAGAGGGAGAGGGGGTTGGGGGTTGGGGTGTCGCTGCCACATGAAAATTGGCCCAGAGGGAGAGGGGGTAGGGAGTTGGGGTGTCACTGACACATGAAAATTGGCCCAGGGGGAGAGGGGGTAGGGAGTTGGGGTGTCACTGACACAAAATTGGCCCAGGGGGAGAAGGGGAAGGGAGTTGGGGTGTCACTGACACATGAAAATTGGCCCAGGGGGAGAAGGGGTAGGGAGTTGGGGTGTCACTGACACGTAAAAGCTAGCTCAGGGGGAGAGGGGGTTTGGGATTGGGGTGTCGCTGACACATGAAAATTGACCCAGGGGGAGAGGGGGTAAGGAGTTGGGGTGTCGCTGCCACATGGGAGTTGGGGTGTCGCTGCCACATGAAAATTGGCCCAGGGGGAGAGGGGGTAGGGAGGTGGGGTGTCCTGACACATAAAAGCTAGCCCAGGGGGAGACAGAGGTGGGGGGTTGGGGTGTCACTGACAGATAAAAGTTGGCCCAGGAGGAGAGGGGGTGGGGTGTAATTTCCTTCACCTTGAAACTCTAAAAATACAGAAACATTGCACTGAGATATGTGCACCATAATTTCAGCTGATATTGTGAATGAATCATTGATCTGTCACCAAAATATGTTAAAGGCATCGCCTAACCATGTTTTCAATTTAAAAAGAAAAAAATCTTAGCTTCATGACCTTTCATGGTACTAGTGTTTCTGGTAATGTATAAAAATAAAGCCCTGAAAAGATTGCTATTCAAAAAGATCATAAAGTGCTTTTAAAAAGTGAAAACTAAGGAGTGTCAATGATCATTCCAGTTTTCCCCCATAAACTGATGAGAAAAAGAATTTCTATCCACAGGACATTAATTTGTGTGCCAATATTTTTCTGTACATAATTTGCCAGTGACGGCATAACTCTAAAGTTTTGTGTTGTGTGATGTTTATTTGTCTATTGAAAAACACTATCTTATCAAAGTTTGATAATGTTTTGAATGGGGCTTCCACAATGTTAAATAATTTAGTATCTTTAATTTCCAGAATGTGGGATTGCAAAGGGGTAGCACTAGCAGTAGCCTCTCGTGCTCTAAAGAGTACACACACACACACACATACACACACACTCACATTTATTTTTTAATGTTTTCATATAGTATTCCTACAATATGGATAATACTTTTTTGATGCCTATAAATTCCTTTACATTGGAATAGCAACATAACTCTTTGGTATCTGTTTTTATTATAACTTATCATAATTATCATTTTCTTCTTGCAGCATTTTCCAGATACTAAACTAAGTCCGCAAAGAATAGCAGTTGTTACAATTTGTGGTAAGTAGGCCTGAGTCATTATGTTTTTTGTTTGAAACGTTTTAAACTGTGGTTCAAAACGTTTGAAACGTTGTAATTGTAATAATAATAAAGTACACTGGAAACCAGGAATAAGTTTGGTTAGATGTTTATTGTACAAGTCCAGTGGAGTGAAGTATACAAAGGACTAGTACATCAATAGGATGTTATTACATCAAAGCATAATAAGTAAAGAAGTCTGGTATAGTGACCACTGGTAGACAGAGATATGTTTTTATTGGGCTTCATTTGAGGGTTATCCTGATTGATAGGTCCAATGTATGTCCAGCTCATACTGTATGCTGTGCTTCTGTGGCTGTTACATTAAAGCAGCTTCAGTATTGCCTTTTTTCAATATTGGTATATCAGAGTAACACAAAAACTTGGGCATTTAATGCAATTAGAGTAATTAAGGGTTTAAACAGATGGCAAAATTGCAAAACGTTCTGCTTTTTACCGTTCGTATGAATGTTGTGTAAATGTTTCAACTCACGCCTAGTGGTAAGCATATTGCCATAATTGAATTCACAATTCCCACACATTTTTCACTAATTATTCATCCTCATTTACCTAGTAGTATTGTTATTATCTAAGATTGTGCTCTAATAATGAATATATTTTGAAATATCATTTTATGGAATGATTTTATAATATCTGAGTGTACTTGAAATGTAGTCTTGATAAAATGATTTGTGAGCATTCTGTAGTGTTCATAATGCTCTTGTAAACAAATTTGTGAAACTGTGGAAGTGAGGTTTTTCCTCACAGTCTAGCTGCCTGGTGTCATTGCTTAAAACCTACATCATTTGTCTGAAACCTAGATTACCATTACAAATTCAACTTGAGCAACAGCCTGATTTCAAATGATTTATTGTTAATTATTTGTCAAAAACTACACAACGTATGAATCACGAATTTTGAACACTGTGTTTGCACCTGTTTTTAGTTGGATCAAATCTGAGCAAAAATGGTTAGGTGTTCAAACCAAAAACCCAATCTATGAATCTTACTTTTGTTGTTTTCTCAGTTAGTGCAGATTTTGGGCTTGCCGTCTACAGGAGATACTCCGGCCTTCCGACAGCTGTCTCGTTCGTGGCCCACCTGATGGGAGTTGCGATGGGCCTCACGATCGGTCTGTTCATCCTGCGGAATTATGAACAGCGCCTCCACGAACGAATCGGGATGTGGATGGCGATGGTCGCCTACATCGTCTTCATCCTCTTTGTCGTATTCTGGAACATTTTTTACAAAGCGGAGCCTCCGGTATAGCACGTGAAGGCACAATTTGTACTGCAAAAAAAAAGGGACCAATACCAGTCCGACCGTCTAGAACCAGGCAGATACCCCCATCACTGAAACCATTCTTGTGTGGACTGTGGGGGACTGGTGAAATTTTCAAA
>JZLH01S0106217.1:42962-53081 GCA_001188425.1 Eucidaris tribuloides | reverse complement strand
TCTTTTGAATTAACAATTTTAATGCAGACTTCCATTTTTTAGACCTTATCCACAGACACATGCAAGTAGCTCAGACTATTTTTAATGCAAAATATTGTTATATATGATTTAAACATATTATCAGATGAGATGCTTGGTCTAAGAGTCAAATTGTTTTCTCCAAACTGCTTCGTGTAATAATGTTTTGCAAGTTCTCAGTATCTCACCATTGTTACTTGCTCGAGAATAAATGAGAGATGTAGCAATCCCAAATGCATGGCAAAATCCATGACATGAGACATAGCTTTCGTAATTATCACTTGGAACAAGTCATTTGTGTTCACAGTGCACACTCATGCACACCTACTAAGTATGTGTCCAGGATAGTGGACCACATACACTCAACTGTTTTAATACAGGGGGACTTTTTTTTTAGTGTGTATATCCGCATCAGAAGAGATTGTTTTTAGACTCCAGCAGCCTACAGTAAGCCCGTGCTACAAAAAATCACCATTCGCGATATAGACTCTGACTAAGATGCAATAAACAGCTCTTTATTTCTCTTCCTCCTCCTCCTCCTCATCATATTTTTTTAAACCTGGCTGAGAGACCGAATTGATTTCAATATATAACACACATTCCCGCATATACCGCCTGCCGAGATATCTCGCTTATGTCTGCAACTGCGTTAACAACTTTTAAAGCAGTAACACCAGGGTTGTAGATATAGTGAACAAGTAATAGCAGGCACCCAGGACCAAATTTCTGTTAAAAGAGACACTAGATATGGCCAATTTGAAATCAGATATGTATTGGTTCTCTTCTTCGGATAAGCACTATGTTTAAGGCCTGAATTAAACAAGAAGACTCAATACTTATTAGTGACTGTTATAGCTCACAAGCACAACATATGTAAACAAAGGTATTAGCAGTACTCTCTGTTTAGAAGAACACTGATATAACAAAACGTTGGTAACATCAGATATTTCCTATCCCAAGGATGCAAATCTGTTACATTTATTGTTTTGCGGTAGATTAGCAAAAATTTCATTGTAACTAAAGTAAATTTCGTGGTCGCAAGAGTTGTATAATGAAAGAGACGAATGATTCATAGACACTGCACCTTGTCTTGAATATCGGAATGCACAAATTATAAATCGATACAAATGATTGGCCATAAAAATAACATAACTTTGGCATAAAATCCAAATCATGTATTTCTCAAAAATCAGAAGACATTTGTACGACTTCATCAATCGGAGGGTTTTGTTCTTTGAAGTAAACAAAATGATATATTGAAGTCATGCACATTGCACATTTACAACATTTTTCTGGGTGCCTAGATTAACAATCATGGTCATCGAACAGAAAGGGCAACTACTCAAGCATCTGCTGAGAGCATGTTAATTGCCAGGGGTAAAATATGTCTGGCTCACACATCAAGCATAAAATTTGACAGCTTATGTGAAACTCATATCTCATGGGAACAGATGCAAGATTGTAAAACAAGGAAGAACTTGAATCAAATCTTGACATTTTTGTTAGATGACATATAAGGACAGGATGAATGACAGTTACTAAAAAAACAGGTATAACAAAAACATAAACATGTACAAACTAAAATATAAAAATATCATCTCAAGGTGCTTTTTGTGTCTTTCATCAAAGCACAGACTAGTTTTCATCACAGAACAACGTACATGTGCACTACCATTAGTCCCGTCAAGGAAGAATCTAAAAGGACAACATGAATAATGGCTTAAAATCAGCAGTTAAAGACACAAAAACAAACTACATCATAAGCCAATGTGAAAGTGAATACTGAAAATTTTGTCAATGATCATCAACAATTTGTTACATATTTCTTAATCTTTAATAGTGACTCCAATTGAATATAGATATAAAAAAATGTGCAGCTAAACACTACTCTTCAACTGAGAAGTGAAAACACGGCAAGTACCAATTAACCAAGTAACAAAAAAAATTAGTGAAAGCGCTTTTACTGATAAGTGCAAATAAGTGATCCTAAATACTAAAATATACTTACAAAAGTTACTAGCAAATTAAGATGAAACAAACTATGCTGAACTCAACAATTTAGCAGTGCTCTTTGAAACTTCCATATAATACAGAGCTCATGCAATCCTTGCAACAAGTGCTCACATGTAACTAAGATATTGAAAAAAAATCCACAAACGACTGGATTCTTTCATGTTTGCATATTTTAAAACAGTCAATCAGATATCAATACAAGACCTTTTTTTGTCCACTATTTTAATTACACACTTTCTGTCTTTGACTTTTCATAATCTTTGTTGTTATCTTATCTTAATTACATAACTTTGTCTCAACACGGTATGACTTGGAATGTGTTAACTACTTTCTAGGAACGCAATTCCCTTTCTACATAATTTATAACAGGAAAAGCTATCGCAACTTTGGCACCAACATTTTGCAAAAAACAAAAAAACAAAAAAATTAAATTATTTACAAGTTACAACATGCACATTTATCAGTACATGTATTTATGAAAGTGAATACAGTCAATAATGAACATCCCACTTAGCAGGTGGCTTAGTGTAATTAACCGTTATTTGGTGGATAAAAGCACCATTTTTGGTACAGAGCTTCCTTATGGCCTAACTTTTGATTTTAGAAGGGTGCCACCCAAACCGGGTTCGGATCAGGGTCAGGGGGGTATGTGGGATGGACCCCTCCCATGGTACAGAAATGTTGATTTTATGCAAATTATGTGAGTTGTATGATGGAAATTATCAACAAAGATACTCATTGATGATGTGATGAAATGGAACAAAGGAAGGCCCCGGGGTAGCCCTAACCCCGCCGTTCCCCATGACACCCCCCCCCCCCCCTTGGCTATGTACATAGGATTGTAGCCACAATATTCTGTTACAAGGTGGATAAAAGCATGATTTTGGGTATAGAGCTTCTTATGAACTAACTTTTGATTTTAGAAGGGGGTGCCACCCAAACCGGGTTTGGGATCAGGGTCAGGGGGTAATGTTGGAGATGACCCGTCCCCATGTACAGAAATGTTGTTTTATGCAAATTATGTGGGCTGTATGATGGAAATTATGCACAAAGATGTTTATTTATGATGTGATGAAATAGAACACGAATGTCCCGGGGTGCAACCCTATATACCGCACGCAATGCCCCAAGACCCCCCCCCCCCACCTTGGCTCTGTAAATAGGCGTGTAGCGAAAATATTGGCGTTACCAGGTGGAAAGGGCACCATTTTTGGTGTATGGGCTTCCTTATGAACTAACTTTTGATTATAGAAGGGAGTCATCCAACCAAGTTCAGGAACAGGATCAAGGGCATGGTGAGGGTGAATCCCTCCATCATACAGAAACGTGAATTGTATGCAGAGTGTATGCATATTTGCGAGCTGTATATATGTGATTATATTTTCAAAACAGGCGACAGGAAAGCCACGGGTGTAACCCAACCCGTTTTCATCATGTAGATGAGCCGTCAGTTTTACCCCAAGTATTGCTGTTGCAAGGTGGATAAAAGCACCATTTTTTGGTATAGAGCTTCCATGTGGACAAACTTTTGACTTTAGAAGGGGGAGCACCCAAACCGAGTTTTGGGATCGGGTCAGGGGAGGCATGGTGGAGGTAACCTCCATGGTGTATAGAAATGTGGATTTTATATGCACATAACTGAACAAGAAAGCATCAGGTGTAACTGCCCCAGCTTCCCCACAGATCACCTACCCATGACCCGCAGCCCTACAGACCATCGCCATCCCATGCCCAAGACATGCCACCCACACCTTGGCATGTAGATTGGTGTCTAGCCAAAAGAGATATCAATCTTTAATAGTCAAACATTTGATCAATACGCAGAGCATTTAACCAGGATGGAGAGGATGTGAATAGGTTTCATAGATGGTTTATATCAAAATCAAAATACATGTACCCTTATTAAGTAAGGAAGGAAAGGTGGCTTTAAACGACAACAGAAAAGGGGGGCACTTTTTAAGAAGGAGGGACACTTTTTATGTAAAGAGGGTATTTTCCCTATGTAATAGGGACACTTCACACTATGAGGGGAACATCTCCAATTCAAAAGTGCACTCTTCCTATTGAAAGGGTCAGTTCTGTTTAAAAAGATAGGCATTATTAACTCTCCATAATGGGAAAATCCAACATTTATGTAAAAGGAGCAGTTTAAAATGTAAAATGGGCACTGCCCCCATCCTGCTATACCGTTGCGTCTGCTACACCATCATTGTAAACACCCACACCCACATCCTGAAATTGATCTTCGATTTCTGATAACGTTAGTTTTAAAATTTAATCTATTTTCCTTTTTGTTTACAGGGGACATAGGTTTATAGGCACCCCCCCCCCCCTGGATGGCTGTTGGACACCATCCCCTCTCCTTCCACTGACCCTATTCACCTCTTCTCCATTCTGGTAAATGCTATTAGTATTATCAGATGTTTGATTGTTTCCTTGATATGTATTTTGGCTAGATACCATCTACATGACCAAGCTGGGGTGTCTTGAGGTATGTGGGCGTAAGAAGGGGAAGTGGGAGTACACCCCGGACCTTCCAGTTCTGTTTAAACTATATCACATCGTAAATTGATATCGTTGTGCATACTTTCCGTCATACAGCTCACATACTGTATATGATACTCTGCAATTAAATTCACATTTCTGTAAATCTGTACATGAGAGGGGCGTTACCCCACATCCCCCTCTCCAACTCTGATCCCGGATTAGGTGGGCTCCCGCGTCTAAATCAAACGTTAGTTATAAGAGAGCTCTATACCAAAAATCGTGCTTCTTCTCCACCCTGTAACAGCAATATTTTGGCTACAATCCTATCTACATAGCCGAGCGTGTGTGTGTGTTGGGGGGAGGGGGGAGGGGTGTCTTGAGGGGGGGGTGTCTTGAGGCATGGCTGGGGTTAGTGTTACACTCCGGGGCCCTCCTGTTCCATTTCATCATATCATCAATCAATATCTTTGTGCATAATTTCCATTATATAGCACACATATATGATACAATTTGCATAAAATCAACATTTCTGTACCATGGGAGGGGTCATCCCCACCCATACCCCCTGACCCTGATCCCGAACCCGGTTTGGGTGGCTACCCTGGAAATTAGCACAAAGATATTGATGATGATATGATGAAATTGAGACAGGAGGGCCCCGGAGTGTAACCCTAACTCAGCCATGCCTCAAGACACCCCTCCCCCGCCCCCCACACACACACACACGCTCGGCTATGTAGATAGGATTGTAGCCAAAATATTGCTGTTACAGGGTGGAGAAAGAAGCACGATTTTTGGTATAGAGCTCTCTTATTAACTAACGTTTGATTTAGAGCGGGAGCCACCTAATCGGGATCAGAGTTGGAGAGGGGGATGTGGGGTAACGCCCCTCTCATGTACAGATTTACCAGAAATGTGAATTTAATTGCAGAGTATCATATACAGTATGTGAGCTGTATGACGGAAAGTATGCACAACGATATCAATTTACGATGTGATATAGTTTAAACAGAACTGGAAGGTCCGGGGTGTACTCCCACTTCCCCTTCTTACGCCCACCATACCTCAAGACACCCCAGCTTGGTCATGTAGATGGGTATCTAGCCAAAATACATATCAAGGAAACAATCAAACATCTGATAATACTATAGCATTTACCAGAATGGAGAAGAGGTGAATAGGGTCAGTGGAAGGAGAGGGGATGGTGTCCAACAGCCATCCAGGGGGGGGGGGGTGCCTATAAAACCTATGTCCCCTGTAAACAAAAAGGAAAATAGATAATTTTTAAAACTAACGTTATCAGAAATCGAAGATCAATTTCAGGATGTGGGTGTGGGTGTTTACAATGATGGTGTAGCAGACGCACGGTATAGCAGGATGGGGGCAGTGCCATTTTACATTTTAAACTGCTCCTTTTACATAAATGTGGATTTTCCCATTATGGAGAGTTAATAATGCCTATCTTTTAAACAGAACTGACCCTTTCAAATAGGAAGAGTGCACTTTTGAATTGGAGATGTTCCCCTCATAGTGTGAAGTGTCCCTATTACATAGGAAAATACCCTCTTTACATAAAAAGTGTCCCTCCTTCTTAAAAAAGTGCCCCCCTTTTCTGTTGTCGTTAAAGCCACCTTTCCTTCCTTACTTAATAAGGGGTACATGTATTTTGATTTTGATATAACCATCTATGAAACCTATTCACATCCTCTCCATCCTGGTAAATGCTCTGCGTATTATCAAATGTTTGACTATTAAAGATTGATATCTCTTTTGGCTAGACACCAATCTACATGCCAAGGTGTGGGTGGCATGTCTTGGGCATGGGATGGCGATGGTCTGTAGGGCTGCGGGTCATGGGTAGGTGATCTGTGGGGAAGCTGGGGCAGTTACACCTGATGCTTTCTTGTTCAGTTATGTGCATATAAAATCCACATTTCTATACACCATGGAGGTTACCTCCACCATGCCTCCCCTGACCCGATCCCAAAACTCGGTTTGGGTGCTCCCCCTTCTAAAGTCAAAAGTTTGTCCACATGGAAGCTCTATACCAAAAAATGGTGCTTTTATCCACCTTGCAACAGCAATACTTGGGGTAAAACTGACGGCTGATCTACATGATGAAAACGGGTTGGGTTACACCCGTGGCTTTCCTGTCTCCTGTTTTGAAAATATAATCACATATATACAGCTCGCAAATATGATACACTCTGCATACAATTCACGTTTCTGTATGATGGAGGGATTCACCCTCACCATGCCCTTGATCCTGTTCCTGAACTTGGTTGGATGACTCCCTTCTATAATCAAAAGTTAGTTCATAAGGAAGCCCATACACCAAAAATGGTGCCCTTTCCACCTGGTAACGCCAATATTTTCGCTACACGCCTATTTACAGAGCCAAGGTGGGGGGGGGGGGTCTTGGGGCATTGCGTGCGGTATATAGGGTTGCACCCCGGGACATTCGTGTTCTATTTCATCACATCATAAATAAACATCTTTGTGCATAATTTCCATCATACAGCCCACATAATTTGCATAAAACAACATTTCTGTACATGGGGACGGGTCATCTCCAACATTACCCCCTGACCCTGATCCCAAACCCGGTTTGGGTGGCACCCCCTTCTAAAATCAAAAGTTAGTTCATAAGAAGCTCTATACCCAAAATCATGCTTTTATCCACCTTGTAACAGCAATATTGTGGCTACAATCCTATGTACATAGCCAAGGGGGGGGGGGGGGTGTCATGGGGAACGGCGGGGTTAGGGCTACCCCGGGGCCTTCCTTTGTTCCATTTCATCACATCATCAATGAGTATCTTTGTTGATAATTTCCATCATACAACTCACATAATTTGCATAAAATCAACATTTCTGTACCATGGGAGGGGTCCATCCCACATACCCCCCTGACCCTGATCCGAAACCCGGTTTGGGTGGCACCCTTCTAAAATCAAAAGTTAGGCCATAAGGAAGCTCTGTACCAAAAATGGTGCTTTTATCCACCAAATAACGGTTAATTACACTAAGCCACCTGCTAAGTGGGATGTTCATTATTGACTGTATTCACTTTCATAAATACATGTACTGATAAATGTGCATGTTGTAACTTGTAAATAATTTAATTTTTTTGTTTTTTTGTTTTTTGCAAAATGTTGGTGCCAAAGTTGCGATAGCTTTTCCTGTTATAAATTATGTAGAAAGGGAATTGCGTTCCTAGAAAGTAGTTAACACATTCCAAGTCATACCGTGTTGAGACAAAGTTATGTAATTAAGATAAGATAACAACAAAGATTATGAAAAGTCAAAGACAGAAAGTGTGTAATTAAAATAGTGGACAAAAAAAGGTCTTGTATTGATATCTGATTGACTGTTTTAAAATATGCAAACATGAAAGAATCCAGTCGTTTGTGGATTTTTTTTCAATATCTTATTACATGTGAGCACTTGTTGCAAGGATTGCATGAGCTCTGTATTATATGGAAGTTTCAAAGAGCACTGCTAAATTGTTGAGTTCAGCATAGTTTGTTTCATCTTAATTTGCTAGTAACTTTTGTAAGTATATTTTAGTATTTAGGATCACTTATTTGCACTTATCAGTAAAAGCGCTTTGCACTAATTTTTTTTGTTACTTGGTTAATTGGTACTTGCCGTGTTTTCACTTCTCAGTTGAAGAGTAGTGTTTAGCTGGCACATTTTTTTATATCTATATTCAATTGGAGTCACTATTAAAGATTAAGAAATATGTAACAAATTGTTGATGATCATTGACAAAATTTTCAGTATTCACTTTCACATTGGCTTATGATGTAGTTTGTTTTTGTGTCTTTAACTGCTGATTTTAAGCCATTATTCATGTTGTCCTTTTAGATTCTTCCTTGACGGGACTAATGGTAGTGCACATGTACGTTGTTCTGTGATGAAAACTAGTCTGTGCTTTGATGAAAGACACAAAAAGCACCTTGAGATGATATTTTTATATTTTAGTTTGTACATGTTTATGTTTTTGTTATACCTGTTTTTTTAGTAACTGTCATTCATCCTGTCCTTATATGTCATCTAACAAAAATGTCAAGATTTGATTCAAGTTCTCTCCTATGTTTTACAATTTCGCATCTGCTTCAGAGATATGAGTTTCACATAAGCTGTTCAAAATTTTATCTGCTGATGTGTTGAGCCAGACATATTTTACCCTGGCAATTAACATGCTCTCAGCAGATGCTTGCAGTTAGTTGCCCTTTCTGTTCGATGACATGATTAGTTAATCTAGGCACCAGAAACAATGTTGTCAAATGTGCAGATGTGTCATGACTTAATATATATTTTGTTACTTCAAAGAACAAAACCCTCCGATTGATGAAGTCGTACAAATGGTCTTCTGATTTTTGAGAAATACATGATTTGGATTTTATTGCCAAAGTTATGTTATTTTTATGGCCAATCATTTTGTATATCGATTTATTAATTTCGTGCATTCCGATATTCAAGAAAGGTGCAGATGTCTATGAAATCATTGGTCTCTTTCATTATACAACATCCTTCGGACCACGAATTTACTTTTGTTACAATGAAATTTTGCTAATTCTACCGCACAAACATAAATGTAACAGATTTGCATCCTTGGGATAGGAAATCTCTGATGTTTACCAAGAGTTTTGTTATATCAGTTGTTCTTGTTTAACAAGAAGTCTGTAATACCTATTGTTTACATATGTGTGCTTGTGAGCATAACCAGTCACTAATAAGTATTGAGTCTTTTGTTTAATCATGGTTCCTTAAACATTGTGGCTTATCGAAGAAGAGAACATACATATCTGATTTCAAATTGGCCATATCTAGTGTCTCTTTAACAGAAATTTGTCCTGCGGTGACCTGTATTACTGTTCACTATGATCTACAACCCTTTGGCTGTTACTGCTTTTAAAATGCTTAACCAGTTGCAGACATAAGAACGAGATATCTCGGCCAGGCGGTATATGGGGAATGTGGTGTTATATATTGAAACAATTCGTCTCTCAGCCAGTGTCGTTAAAAAAATAGATGAGGAGGAGGAGGAGGAAGAAGAAATAAAAGAGCTGTTTATTGCATCTTAGTCAGAGTTCTATATCGCGAATTGGTGATGTTTTTGTAGCACGGCGTTACTGTAGGCTGCTGGTAAAAAATCTGCTTTGATGCATGGATAACACACTAACACAAAAAATCCCCCTTGGTATTAAAACAGTTGAGTGTATGTGGCTCCACTATCTGGACACATCTTAGTAGGATGTGCTGAGTGTGCACTGGAAACACACAATGACTTGTTCCAAGTGATAATACGAAAGCTAGTTCTGTCATTGGATTTTGCCATGCATTTGGGATTGCCTCACATCTCATTTATTCTCGAGCAAGTAAACAATGGTGAGATACGAGAACTTGGCCAAAACATTATTACAGAAGCAGTTGGAGAAAACAAATTTGACTCTTAGACCAAGCTATCTCATCATGATAATAGTTTAAACATATATAACAATATTTTGCATTAAAAAATAGTCTGGCTATCGCATGTGTCTGTGATAATGGTCTAAAAAATGGAAGTCTGCATTAAAATTGTTAATTCAAAAGA